>JAQFXU010002535.1:0-20255 GCA_034693705.1 Spatulosminthurus flaviceps
GTCAGGAAAATTGACACAATCATGAAATTGCCAGGAAAATATTTCCCCGTAATTACAGAATTTTGGGAAGAACAAAATTTCGGGAAAATGGTGAAAGGAAAATATTTTCCTGCCAAAAAATAAAATAAAAACAAACAATTTTGGCCAAATATTTTACGGTGAAACATTCTAGCAAAAATGAAATTATTCGAATACTTTTGGGTTGCAAATTTTTTACTCATTGAAAATAAATAGGAAAAACTCATACTTTAGAAATTAATGCTGATATTGGGCGGAAAACGTTCAAGCGTCTTTGATGGAAAATTAAAGTGTATATTTAATATGGAAATTTTCTTAATCTTCCGTAAAACAATTTGCTTTGACAGTTCCCAACATATTAAGGAAAGAGCGTAGAATCATATTCCATAAATTTATTGGGCTATTTCCTGAAGAAAAATTTGTTTTTAATTAAAAGTTGTTGCATAAAGAAACGCCAAGTAATAGACTCGCCTTTCCTACAGTCCCTATAGAGCAGAAGTTTCACCGTGTAATAATTACGTCCTGATTTTTCCTTTCGCTCAAGAATTTATAATCAATTATTATTATTATATTATTATTTAATGAAAAACTCCCTTTACTAGAGCAATACAATACAAGTTGGTATAAATATGAAATGTGAGAGGTGAGTACAATGCGTTTGTCTGGGCAAGGGAAAAGGGCTTTGTTGTATTGAAATGCATGGAGCAACTTGTCATTCTCTTGAGTGGTTGTTTACATGTAGGAATGCATTTCATGTGCATATTTGATGTAAATAATTATTTTCCAAATCCTTTATACCACTTACACTCGTAGTCATTGCTTCATTAGGGCCTAACATCATTACTCATAATCTTGTCTTCCTGTTTTTATCACTTGGACACCTGTTCATTCTAGAGTGGAGCTATTCAACCCTCAAACTAACTTTGATATTGTTCTTAAATTGTTTCAGATCTATACAAGTTTCTCTGTAAAGAGGAGTTAAATGAATTGTCATTTTGTTTTATATTGAATTGACCATTTTGGAAAAATAGGTTCAATTGATGAAATAACTTGGACAATTTTGTTGTTTACATTGTCAATTTTTTCTCGTTTGAGGGTAATTTGGTTTACGTCTTGTCTACTTTCGGCTTAATTACTTTTAAACCGGACAAGGCCAATTGACCGGGCAAGTCAGTCCTATCGTTTGTGAAGTCAACAGTGTTAGTCAAATCTGTCAAAGTTTTGGTCAAATCTGACGAAATCTTGGTCAAAACGGTCAAAATTATGATCAAAGTCAAAACGTCACCTTTTTTAACAAATTAGTTTTCAAAAAATCGACCACAGTCAAGAATTTGTCAAAATTGTCTAAAAAATGACTATTATCCTCACATTTATCGCACTCAAATCAAACGGCACGTGCGAACAATCCATTCAAATATGAAAAGCATGCAAGAGCGAAAAAACTAGACGGCGTTGAAATTGTCAATTTCAATAATTACGACATTGTCCCCCAAACCTTGAAATTATAGCTTGAATTCCTTATTACACATAATCCTGAAGCCCTAATAACAAGCTAGGATTGCATGTTAAACATCCAAATGCATGTTATACATTGAACTCATAAATTAGACTATTAAATATAAATGGACGTGTATCCATTTAAATCCCTCATTTTAAAGGGCGCTTGTAACACCTGTAATTTTATTTATAATGATCTGTATTTCACAGACGATTATAACTTAAGAGTCCTTTAGCCAAGTACATTGTCCAACATGCAAGAGAATATGTACTACGTGATGGGGAGATAAGCTCCAAATTAATAGGAATCGTGCCTTGGGTTATCTATCTCAGAGCCAATTGCCTAAGGTGAAAGAGCTTCAGCTTGTACATAAAATCCCACCACTCACCACATCACCCTTATATTTTCATCTCAACGGTTCATTCCTTGTAAATTCCTCACCTTGATTTAATATCAACTTGCCCTAATAAGTCACCATTTATTAAAATAACATACTCACCAAACATCAATTCCACAATTTTAATAGGATACAACAGCAACACATCAATAACAAATTAATAAATTATTCTCTCCCAGACCCCAAACATTATGTCAATTCCTTTAAAAATAATTTGCTCCCATTCCCTTCAAAAAGTTTTTTTTATTGTATTTCAATTAATGTGTTCTTGAATTTTTTACAATTTAACATTTTTGACCTTACAAATCACTTTAATAAAATTGCCATAAATTATACCCACAGTTCCAGCTTTATTAATTAGCAAATTAAAACCGTCAAATATTTGCTAAAGTTCCACGCCACATGAAATATTTTCTATTTATTGTATAAATTGCATTCCCCCTCATTGTCAGCCACAATTCCTGAATTTTACAGTCTAGTATGAAATTAATGTGTACCAAATGAGATAATGCAGAAAATTAGATTAAATAGAAAATTTTGTTTACTTGGCAAACTTCTCCAAAATCGGCAAAAATATTTTCTCTGCAAATTATTACCAAAACTGGAAAAATATTTGCTTGGAATATTTTTACCAAAACTGGCAAAATTCTGTTCTTAGAAAAATTTTACCAAAATAATGTTAATAAAGTGGGAAACCCATCAATCTAGGCATCAGTACATGTGTTTGAATGACATAAGAAGAAGAGGAGAAAATAATAATTCAAAGTACTCAATGGTAATTAAAAGGGCTGTCAGAAATATTACATCTAAATCAAGAGAGTCAGTCAGACGTCAATCAAAAAGCCGGTTTTGCCTTCCCACAAAAAATATATTAAGTTACAGAGAATCCATAGTCAAATCCACAGACACCCCGAAGCTTATATGCATACACTCAACTCAGGAATTAATTAGCATGTGAGTAATTTTGACGCCTACCTGTGAACACCGTAACCTAGATTAAAGGCACTTTTACCCCATAAAAAGGTATCCTGAGTCCATTCAAATGACTACCAACTACAATCGCCAATGCATAGAAATTTTTTTCAAAAGCTGTCTCCAAACCTGTCAAGTCCTTATCAATGGGAAAAAAACAAGAGCATTGCACACATATTTTCTACTCCAATTTTTAACCCTTCGACCCTTCGCAATATAGGATTTCTTCATATGCCAATAAAGGATCAAGTTCTTTTCGGAGGAGGGTGCTGCACTTTATTGACATATGTGAACATTGCAAATGTAAATCATTTTTTATGCATAAATTAAATCAAAATTCCAATCATTTTGTATATGGGGCTAGACACTCGATCTTGCAAATATTATTTCTTTGTACGTAATAACATGGGAAAATTTGTTGTATATTGCATTTATACACACGTAGAAAAGCGTAATAACAAATCAATTACTACATTTCTTTGGATTACTTTACATGGATCATAAATCAGTAATTAACGAGCATACGTCAGGAGCTACTCTGTTTTTTCAACATTCATTTTCCGTTTGTCATTAACATATTTACGAGATTTTATTTTATGGGCATTGGGAGATGCATGGGTAATTTATATGAGAGCGGAGCCAAAAATTATTTTATTAATGTCATCCAAAATATATGCTACTCTTCATGCAAATTATCGAAGTAATGTGACAGATATGTCCCTTGTATTTGTCAAAGCTTCGGTTGCATGGGTTAAATATGCGATTGGATCGGTCAAAATTTTGTAAAACCAGGAAGTAATTTGGTAACAATGAAAATTTTAGTAACAGTTCAAAATTTGTTAACAAACAAAATTTTGGTAAAATTTGGGAACACATTTAGCAAACAATTTATGAGTTCTAGCTGCGTAGCCATTTTTTTCCAGTTCAGAAAAAAGGCAAGGAAAAATGGAAGGAATGACGTTGCATAAAGTTTGCATGGGAAATAATAATTCCAGTTTTATTGCCTGCTTATAACTCACTCAGTGTAATTAGTAGGTGAATTTTGGAGAATACTTCATGAGAAAATATATGAGTTTGGGATTTCCTATACTCAGAAGCTTCAATATAATGGATAGGTTCAACCTTGAAAACATCCAGTGTTTACTTCCATCACTTTTAACGAGGTTGTCATGTGTTAACATCATTTACTTTAAAAGGTTGAATTTCAACATGTTTGTAGCCTCAATTTTTATATTCGGACTGGTATTTGGAAATTTTATACCAATAAATCACGGGGCAACGGTAAGGTAATCATTTTGAAATAATCCCCATTGTATATTCTGGAGGTAAAAAGTTTATTGGATGTTCAGGACAATTCAAGCCTAATTGAGTGGGAAGCCCCTGATTGGATAAAAAAACAATTTCCATACTATGTCAGTGGCTACGACTATGAGGATAAACCAGGTTAGACCTGATATTAATTTTACAATTGCTTGGCACAAATTCAAGTTTTAATACGACCATTTTTGACTGACGTCAAACAAAATTTCTGACCAATGCGAGGATTGTGACTAATATAGTGTTACCGATTTGGGGACTAAAATTTGGATCCATTTTGTTACTAATTTTTGGGACCAACTGTGGGACTAATTTTTACACCGACTTTTGGATCCATTTTGAGACTAATTCCTGGGACCCATTTTGGTCCCAACTTTTGGTCCCATTTTGGGACTCATTTCTGGGACCAACTTTAGGAGTAATTTTGACATCAACTTTTGGAGCCAATTTTGAGAATAGCTTTGGGACCAGTTTTGGAAAACAATTATGACAGACGGTTTGGCGTTTAATACACGGCTTTTAATTTGACAATCAACAGTTGTGGTAATACAATGGGGCCAATGGGACACATTTTCAGTACTGGAAAAAGGAGGGGATGATTTGAAAAATTTGCAACTCTACCTTGATCAATTGATTGAGCGCATAAAGTCCGGAGTTTTTCTAAAAATGTCAGACATTGAGGATCCAATTTTAGTCAAGAGCATAGTTACCATTACCGACTACCATGGTCTCAACGGACGTCAGTATCAGTCCCGGAAAAGTACGAAATATCTAGACAACCTCACAATCAAACTATATTGCCGATCTAACTAATTAATCTTTCTTCTTTCTCTCCTCAGATTTGCAGTTCCAAATAGAGTTTAACAATAAAATGGACGCCGTCTATGAATCCATTGCTTACGGGTTTATCATCAACGGTACATTGAAAACATTAGACAGCGCAGTTAGTTTAAAAATTAAAATGTTCATATGCCCTTCTTGTTATTTTTAAAGCAAATCCATTTGCGGAATTCTTCTTAGCAGTGTCAAAGAAATCCATGGGCAAGTTTTTGGAGAGAATGAAAATTTTTGGAACTGATTCCTACCAATGGGGTCAAGCTTTGCTCCGTAAAATACCACGGGATCAATTAGTTCCAGCATACGGTGGTGATGAAAATTGGCAACCCATTAAATTTACTACGGCTAAAAACGGCTGATATGAATTTCTCATCGAATATTTCCATCGCACTTGAATTAACTTGTTAAACTTTTATTCTCATGAAAAAGAGCTCCACATGAAGCAGCCCCACTTACAAAACTATTCACACGTACTACTAAAACAATTCACGTACTATTCATAGTACGTGTATATTAAATATTTTATTAAATGTCTTAAAATCATTTGTCTACGTGTAGGGAAACTTTACATAGAAAAGCACTCCAGTATGTTCTTGTGCCACAAAAAACTCGACCCTCATGAGTGACTACTTCAACCGGCAGTGTTAACAAATCGAAACTTACACAAGCAAAGATTTAGTTTGATTCGAACGTGTGGTTATTTGGTCGATGTTTTGAGGTGATTTCAATTTTAACTCACGCATAAATTTTGGAAAATGTAAACATAATTATCCAACTGACGTGGATATCTACTCTCACTTTCTATAAGTTATGACCAAATTCAAGGTAATTGAAACAATGAGTGACAGAATGGTTAGAACCAATCCATAATCAGCATAGTAGAACCCTCCCATGCTAACCCTCAGTGGCTTAGTTGTCCAATAAACTCTGCGGAACCAGGGATTTTCAATCATTTTCCACGTAGCCAGCGCCTTCCGTGAATTTTCGTATACGCCTCCCAAAGACTTGACGAGCACGACCGTAATAGCCATCAAGCACAGTCCAACTGCCAAGTCAGTAAATTTATGAAACACAATCGCAAGGAAAAACCTCGCAATAACTGCAGATGTGGCGCCAATTTCGGATGCAAATGGCCACAGGCTGTACATCAAATCGTATTTCCTTTGCAATATTCCCAGAGTATTGTAACTCCAGAATAGCCTTTCCCCGTGCACCCTCGTCAAAGAACCCTTCAAAAAGCCGGAAATCCTGAAAAACGGTGACAATAGCCGTGCTAACAATTTACGAATTTAAATATTTTGGTAAAGTAGTAATATTTTAGTATATCATATTGTTAATGTTTTATTTAGAAGAATTTGTAAAATAAAACACATACTTGAGAGATCTTGCAGCTGCCGCCATTTCCATGGAATAGTTAATACAAATCATTGCATGGAACACGCACACATAACCCTGGAAACCAGATATGCTCATCTGCAGTATCGCAAAGAGTCCACGTTGCCACATGGCCATTTTTCCTTCTCCCAGTCTCTCCGTTAAAATTGATGAGAAGAAAATCAACGTTTCTGGATTTTTCAATACACGAATTGCCCGAGCGAGATTTGGGAATATTGCCAAGATGCAAAGCAATTTTGCAAATGTTTTGACCTTCTTGCAGTTATTCAGTTTACAAATGTAATCGGCGGACTGATCATGGTTCGGATCACATTCCATTGCTTTCTCTAATACTCGTAATACAAGAATGACAAAATTTTAAATTGAAACTTCAAACATTACAAAATTTTGCAACAACACTTTAACAACGCGCCCAATATTTTGCCCCGCCTGAGAGGATAATTGATTTTGAAGTATTCTCAGTTATTTTAAATTTCGTACCTCTAATTTTTTCCGAAGTTTGTAGGCATTCGTTGAAGAATATCTGGATGGCTCCGAAATTCTCGAAGGCAATCCAATGATAGACCCAGCAAAGTAGAGCGAGCGAGGGCATGTACAGTACGGATATCTGGTCCTTTAACCCTGAGGCAGGGTTTTTAAGAACTTGATAAGAACGCAAGACGAGAAATGTGGAGTATGCAACTTGGAGAATCAAATGCGCGTAATAGACCAAGCGACAGGTACGGCTGGAGTTGAATTCAAGCAGCCCTAGCTCTTTATTGTATTTGTATGGGCTGAAGCCAAAGACATAGCCCAAATTAAAAAATCTTTCAAGCACTGCTTTTTTCTTCCTTTCTTCATTTCTCAGAACTTCCATCCAAAGAATCTTTCTATGGTCACTTCAATGGATTATCTACAAAAATAAATAAACTTTTTCTCCAACAAGATGCTTGAAATTTTTGAAGGTCTTTTGAAGTCTGGGACGCATAAGGGCTAAATGAGACGGACGAAATAATGCAAAACAAGCTTGGAATGTTTGTTCAGGTGTAAATTGGTCCTCATTAGTTTATACCTTTTACAAGTTTTGTTGTCGTAAGAAGCATTTAGTAACGCTATGAAATATATGTAATCAAACCGTAGGCTTGTTATGGATGTCAAACCAACCTATTAGCTCTTAAACCATACAAAAAAGTGGGTTGATTTCGAGCTATAATTGACCAAACACCAAATTTTAAACCATGTGATCAAAGAATATTTTAACGAAATGGAACTTTGCTGAACGAAATGCTTGCAAAACAAATTTTGTATAATTTTCCATAACCTATTCGATAGGTTCAAGTTAAATATATGTGTGAGGTTAATTATCCGGCTCACACCATATGAAAGGGGAGTGTCAAGTTCGCCAAATGTTCTGGAATGGTGGACTTAATTACATATTTCGCTGGACGCCCTTCATAATTATATCTACGCACTAGAAAGATACATATACTCAAAACATCATCATTAATTCAAGTGGCAGAATGTCTATAAAAAATTTTCCATACTCTATAACGTGTTTCCTGTTCGAAATAACAGTGTTATTAGAAAAAATAAGTGTTGCTATAACACATATTTATATTTTTTCTTTCAGCATAACAGAATTTCAGGGAACACCAGGGTCAGGCAGAATACCCTTAGCTCGGTAAATTTCTCTATCCACCTTTGGGGCGGCATGTGTGTTCGACTAATCGTTCGACCCCATGAAAAAAAATCTAAAAAGGATAGAATTTTTTGTGTTGGTAGGCCAGGATCTACGCCCATGTTGATTATAAAGTAAATGAGAAAATACACATTATTTTGTTACCCATTCCAGTTTAGGTCCAAAAATATTACAAAATTATCGCGCTCTATGCATAGCTATGGTTCCAACTCAAATATTTTAAAAAATAAAATAATTGTATTAGATTTTCAAAAACAAACAGAATTTTCATACAAGCCAGCAGTGGATATAAATTCTATGAAAATAGAATGCAGGCGAGAGAATAACACCTTCAGTGATAAACAATAAAATTGCGCTAAATAGTTAAAAAAAGCTCAATAAACAAGCTTACGGAAGCTCATATTAATTCGAACAAAATTAAGACAGCATCCACGAAGGTGGAAAATCATTTTAATTTCTTAACTCGTGTGAGAAATTTTGCAGCTGTTGTCATTTCCATGGAATACATAGTTGATGCACTTCATTTGGTGGAAGGTGATGATATAAACATTAAAACCTGAAATGCTTATTGGAAGTATGGCGAAGAGACTTTGTTGCCACATGACCATTTCTTCTCCGCCAAAATGGAAGAGATGAAAACCGGAGTCTCAGGATTTCAGAAAACTCGGACAGCCCGTGGAAGACTTGGGATTAGCACCAACACGAAAAGCAATTTTATTATTATAGTAAATTATTCAGTTTGCAAATGTACTCGGCTGATTAATTCAAACTATCGGACCAATTTATCTAGCAATCTATCTTGCTAGCCAGCAAGCTAGCAACATCTTCCAAAAGTTGCTTTTTCGTTACAATGTAATACCTCAAATTTTTAAACTATTGGCGGGAAATTCAATTGGTTAAAAATGTTTGGTTACCAAAATGCGATTGGTGCGGTTCAGTTTGCTATATGTATATATGCACATGTATGCATTAAACACGTAGCAGAGATAAAAATTGGGTATGTTAATTTGATTCAAAATTTTTTTTTTCGTGTCACCAAACCTAGAACAAATAATAAGTCACACTATACATACATACACACTAATTTATTGCCCCTTCCTTTTCAACTAATAAGTATCTAATTATTCTAATTAGTGGAAAATCGTTTCGGCTTAAACGTAAATAGCGACATACTTTATTATTTGCATGCTAAATATTCATATTACTTATATCATCAGATCAAATTGTTTTTGTAAACAGAATTTCTTCACTTCAATCCTGAGACTCTCAATCAGTATACTCAGGTAAGTACCACTATCGACGAGGTAAATTCTCACGGTTAGGAATATGTCCTCACAAATCGATCCCTTGGTTGAGGCGTATCTTCTTGAGCTCGCCAAGCCGTGCATCCGAGTTCTACACATCGTAGCTTATTTCCCTTTCAAAACATCTAACAAGATCATAGAGCCAGTACCCAAGCGCAGCTTCATTTATATGTACACAATCATTGTGATCATTTTAAAATTATGGGAGGACTTCTATTATTTTCAGTATCTGGAGTATTTTTCCAATTTTTTACCGTTCCAACGTAAGACGGATCTTTACGCGAATTTTATATTCTCCATCGCCTCAAGCGTCGTTACAAGTATATACCGATTTGGGGGTTTGTTCTTCAGTGATAAATGGCTCAGCAGTTGGCAAGGAACTTGCGCCGCCATTTCAGAAATTTCAAAACATCCTGCCTTCAGTATCCTCCCGTCAGGGAAGTACTCTTTCATATTCCAGAGGGTGGGGAAAGAGGTCAAAAAGTCCATGTGGGGAATACTCCTAATTTGGATCTTAAGCCTCATATTTTCCATTCTCACTTCGATACTTACAATCACCGAAGAGGAGAAGTTCACCCGGGCAACCAATACAGATACTCCGACAGTGTTCGGATCAGCACTTTCCTGGGTTATTTGGTCCACCACCACCTTTTTGCACGCGACCGTCTGTGTCTGGTTTAATTTCATGCAAAAAATATTCGGAGGGTATTTCTTGGCCATTGCTTCAGAGTTGAATGAAATCAATGAGAAACGGTTCAGAATTCTTGACTGGGATTTGGATCAAAAGCTGCGGGATTGTTTGAATGTGTTCGGTATCCTGGAGAAATTGATTTTGGAATTTAATATGAAGACCGGAATAGGGATTATTATTGATATGGTTCTTAGTTTCGTGTGTGTGGTGGTGTACGTCTTCTTCCTCTGGAACTGGATTGGGGTGGGGCAACTTGGAGGAGGTTTTATTGGAGTTCTTACCGTACTTTTGGTTTTCGCATCGAGGATTTATTTCTTTTCCGATTCCGCTTATAAGGTTGATAGGAGTGTTGATTTGGTGAAAAAGGAATTACTTCGATTGGAAGGCGGGATCCCAACTGACGTTCTATATAAAGTAAATTAGTAAATGAACACAATTAATACTGTAAATAATTATATACAAACAGCTGAACGTTTTTCTTAGGCAAGGAACTTGGCTCACGGCATAGCATTCAATCCCCCTACCATATCTCCTGGTCTTTACTTCAAGTTGGATCGACGAAGTGTTACTTCCGTAGGTTTAAACATGATGGATTCTTCGATGAATGGAAATAATAGCTCATTCACAGCCTGTCTAAAAATCATCAATTAAAAAAACTAATTCAAAATGTTTTGTTTTAGATTGCTGCAGCGGTGACCACGTACTTTCTCATTTTGCTCCAATTTTGGAAAGATGACGGTGAACAAAGGAATTAAATGTACAAATAAAAAAATATGCACAAAATTATTCGCACAAAAATTTTAATACCAATAAGTTATTATCACAGCAGCAACAACAATAACATTAATCACAACAGAAGTGACCGAAATTTTGAACCCCAAATGTCGGTAACATCATGTAATAATTCTAGTGATGCAAAGGAATATTTAGCAAATCAACTCTTATATACATATGCTTTCAATATTTCTGTAATATTGGCAGAGATTTCGGATAATACATATATGGTCCGAATTATAGATGTAAAGATTTATGTAAATGAGTCATTTCGAATTAATGGAACTCTGTGGCTATGTCTCAAACTTTATTTGTCCCGGCGAGTATATGGACACAAAAACCTTCAGGGCAGGGCCATAGTATGACCCAAGCAAAATAAAGTCTTTAAGGAGGTTGAAATACAAATTTTAATTCGAAATTCTACTGAAATTTTTCCACACTTTTCACCAAATGGCGGAACATTTATACTTTTGAATTAATTTTATTAATACCTTAAAAAGTTCTTGGAGCCAGAAAAAGTGAAAACAATTTGTAAATTCCTATAGCCATTCAATGCGTTAGATGCCTTTTTACATGCAAATTGTATATTTATTACACATTATATGCACATGTAATTACATGAACAATGAATGTCATATCCTTATTTTTATGAAGGAGTTACTTCTAATATATCTGTTTACAAAAAAATGTCTTCAGTTTTAAGGGTACAGGAAACAGTCTAATATGTAATGAAAAGATTTGCAGAGGTTCATTAAGGTTACGTTTTGTGTTTGTTTTTACTCACATGATGTGCTCAAAATGAACATTTTGAGCGATTGCGGGAACACCATTACTTTGAAGCAGTTGAGCGCAACCATTCAAACGTTCATCGCGCCCAGTAGGAAAGAAACTCATACTTGCAAATAAAATGACAAAAGCTACGACAAAGGCAGCACGTCTTAACCAAAGCCTGGACTTTAAAACGCTTTTCTCCACATTTCCAAGAATGTTCTCAAGTGTTTCAATCTTCCTCAAAACCTCCTCCCCACAGCGACCTTCAGAATGAGGATCCTTGGAGAAAAATAAATCCTTCATATCCCAAGATTTCTTTTCATCCCCACAAGAGATATTTGTAGAAGCTTCAAAACTTGGTGCTAAACCCACAGGTCCGAACATATGTTCGGATGTGATGTTCCTCAAAAGGGAGGGGTGTAAAGAGCATTTGACCTCATGAGATTGGATTTTAGGTTTCTCTACCATAGAGTCCACCCAAAGGCGGTTCAATTTCATGGTGAGAGCGTTGTCAATGCGGGTTTCTGGGGAAATCGACCGTTCCTTAAAATTCTCAAGGAAGGAGTGTTGACCCAGCATTTTTTTCGGCGCAGTCATCAACAAAACTTGGAATTTCTCATAGCTGATAGTATGAAGAAGATTCCCGGGATTGATCTTAACCGTGGCATGAGTTTGAAGCGTTGGAGGGATAATCCCGTAGGTTGGCAACACCTGAAATTTTTCTGGCGCCGTAGTTCGAATTTTGAAAAATAATGCTTCATTTGTATTATTTCGGATGTGGATTTGACTTGAAATGGACCAATTGCATGGGGAAAGTTTCAATTGCTCTTGGCTTTTGTCATCCTCTGCAAATTGAATCTCCTCCGAAACTTGGACATCAAGCTGCGTTGAAAATTTCCTTGCGTGAATGTAGGAGTTGTTGAGACAATGCTGATTGTCCGAATAATCGCCTTGGGCTTGGGAACACTCCGACCAAACCATTTTATTATCCTGGTTTTTTGTGCTTATTTTTTTTGAGGCTTTGAAGCAATTTCAATTTATTGCAAGGGGCACGGAAAAATCCTTACTTGAAAGTAGTTGAAACTTTTTCTCGTCCACTGATAACTCGTCGCTGGTCTACAAACTTACAATGTTAAATTGCATTTCGTAGTAAAGGTAGAATTAATACGAATGGCTTTATTTTAGACGAAGGGCAGTAATCAGAATTTTTGGAATTATTCAAAACCATTACGACATACGAATAGCAAGAAAATAATGTTTTACTAGTTCCTTTTCACCTCACTGTTTTAGAAAAAATAAAGAAGAGCAAATAAAACAAATGCATGCATTTAATGTTCAAACAGAAATTTAAAATAATCTTTCAAAATTCAAAATAATATGTAACATTTACTTCCTTTCTCTATTATCAAGAGACAACTGCAGACATGGTAACTCAATTTTCATGTTAAACTCTTTTTACTTATACTTCCTTGGCTACCACGGCCCCTGGCTTTTTATTTTAATGACCTCTTGGGAATGTAAATGGGTTAACGGCATGGAAGGAAATGCTTTCTTTTCATTGAATATTAGGAAAATCCTATTACTTATATTGGGGGAACAGTGAGGGAAATGAGAGGATTGGGTAGGGAGCCTAACTTATAACATTTCGTAAACAAAACCTTTCAGAGATTGCAATTCCACAGTATTTTGTAGGTATACTCAGCCTACGCTAGGTTCGAAGTGAAATTCTTGAGTCGCCGTTAAGAATAGGCAAAATAAAACGTGTGCATTATACAGGCTTGTGAAAGCTTTCCATGGTCTTTTGACCCACATTGTCATCCTCTACAATTTCTAGGAATGAGTGAAGAAACTTCCATGGAACAAAACCAGAATAAAGTAGCAGAAAAAGTTCGGTTCAAAATTCGATTACCTATTTATTGTAGGTGAAAAAGTTGTACATAAATTCAGCGAATTTTGTTATTAAATTGTCGTTAAAAAAGTTGATAGCAAGGGTGGGAATAAAATAAATTTAAAAATCATAGTCAGGGACCATCGTTCCCTCCAAGAAGGCAAAATTTTCAGACTCCTTAATAGTTGTAATTAAATGCTGAATCGTCATCGTTTTCTTCTTACTGCTATATGTGATTTTGGCAGTTTCTTGAGCTATTGCTGCGATGAACAGTTCCTGTCGACACAGATGTAGAAGTAATAAATTATTATTATGTGTAAGATTTACTGAAGTCAGTAGAGAATCTACAAAACAAAAATAATCTAGGGAAAAACTACTGTTTTTTAAAACAAATATTTGACAAAAAAACTGTGGTTTAGTTTAAGGACGAATAAATAATTTTAGAGTAAATTAATGAATTCATTTCGGTTCAGCAATTAAAAATTAAACTCGAGATTTACAAGTTTTTGGAATTAATACAATAACAGAAATTGCGGGGATACATCAAAAACTAAACCCGATAAATGATAAAGTACGAAATTTCTTGAGCTGAACAGGAATTATTCCAGCTCTTAAGGCTCAACGAGCTAAATTAAACTTACCGTTGCCTGCTCCACTAAAAAAATCGACTCTTTACTAAAAAGCTTGACATTAGGGTCGTCACCTACAGCCGTCTTCATAATTCTCTTAACCCTTGCAAGCGGCAATTGTGAGATCCTCACCGGCCCATCTTCCGATTCCTCAAATGCCTCGGAATTTTCCTCAGGATTTAAATTCTCAGAATTTTCTTCCAAATTAATTTCTTCCGACAATTCATCATTAATTAATTCAGAACTCTCCGGAACTTCCACAGCCTCAGAATCTTCTTCCATTGCAGTCTCCTCCGATTTTTCCGAATCCTCTAAACGACTCTCAGAATTCTGATCCTTCAAAATCAAAAACCACTGGTCTGTTATGTCAGTTAAATTCTCGGTAATTAGCCAAAAATATACAGTAGCAATTATCAAATATAAATCCTTATTAATCATTAATTCATACAAAAATATTTCGTAATTATTTACTAATGACTCTTGATTTTTTTCAATTTCCATGACTTGGTCCTTCGATGGCTCTTCAAATTGGGTCAAATCGTCATCTTGCTCTTCCTCTGGAATATTTTTTTCTTGCTGTAATTCTGGCCCTGTGACTGCCTCTGGTTGACTTCCTTCTGATTCCATTTTATTTGATTGCTAAGTCTTTCTTCTCACGGTGCAAAAAAATTATTAAAATAAATTTCAAAATTATCCACCACTTTTGACTGAATCTCTATAGTTTCTTTTTATAGAAAAATTAAAATAAACTCTTCTTCTTTAATGTAATTATTATTGTATTTGGAACTTTTGTAAGGTTGCGAGTTGCGAATTGTGATTGTGGGTTGTGTTGTGTTGTGTTGTGAGAACTTTTCCCTCTTGATATTTGGGTTTCCCGCACTGGCAAGGATGGCGACGCAGCATCAATTTACCATTGATTGGGTGTTTTAATTGAGCTGCGGCTTCAGAGTCAGACTTAGCGGGGTTAAAAACTCTATAGGAGCTTTGGGGCAGCTTAGCACCCTAATCTTTTGCACAAACAGCACTAAATTCTAAAAAGTTTGGAATAGCATACCGGCAGTTAAAAATTTAAATTGATGAATAAAATTAAGCGTTTTAACACGTTTAGCAGGAAATTCCTGCTAAGTCGTATCAAATCAGAAAGTTTACGTGTAATTAAACAGCAAATAATCGCTTTAAACATTAGCAAAAGAAATTACCCTCAAACTTGCTTGTTCTGAATTATTTTTATTTCCATATTTATTTTTAACAGTTAAGGTATGTCAGAGACAAGCTGTGAAAATATGGGAAACAATATTATTATTTCGAAGACATTGCATCGGTGCCTTATTCGGTGCGGTAAAAATTGTTTGTCTACAAATTTTGTATGATACAATCGATCACAGCTGTGACCTCCTGCTAGTTCTCCATCTGACGAAACTGGACCATAATAATGAGATAAGTTGATATGGATGACAAAACCTGCCAAATTAATGAAATTTCAGAAGTAGCAAATACATGTTTAAACAGTTTTTTTTATTTCTTAATGAAGACTTACTGAAGTCAATAGTTTCTTGTCTAATTTGAAGTAATCTTTTGGCCAAATTTCCATGGGGTTTGCAGACATCTTCATTGTCAGAAGCTCCAACTAGTCAAATGTCAAATTACGGTTTATTTTAATGTGGAAATAAAGGTGCTATTAATGTTAATAACTTTTAAATTTAATGCGCATACTTCACATGCAGTACCTGAAAAATTTCCCCCTTCCTCAAAAGCTCCGTCCCAGCAGTAATGAAATTGAATTCTTCCAACACGTCCTCCCGAGTCTTATCAAAGTGCGCCGATACAAGTCCATACAAATAAACACGAATTCCAAAAACGAAGATTGTGAAAGAACCTGGGCCAATCATCTCCCAGCGATTTTGACCCATCCACGAAACAATAAAAAATGAGCAAGTGATCGTACAAAGGATGCATAAAATCACATCTGCAATTACTGCATTTCCGAAATAATCGTTGAAATCCACTACCAAGTTTTCTACATGTAACACAACCTCCCTGTACATTTTTACTCGTCCACAAATCTCATGCCTAGAAGAAACCTCAAGCTCCCCCTCCCAAGGCCTCAGCCTACTAATTTCCCTTAATTCCTTCACAGCAATTTCCAAAAATATTATGTACATTCTCACGAAAGAATTGATCCACATTGAAAGCGCGCTATGCAGATATGTCGAGAAATTCCAAAAATTTAGCATAAACATCGCTAGGAGAAGTTCCCCAAAACCCCATTCTTCCCTCATTAAATGAGTTGGCTTTACCCGCATCTTCATTGTCACAAAAACTACTGTCCCAATCGTAAATACGATAGAACCCCGGCCCCTGTAATAAATTTCATCGAATACTTGCTGATATTTCCCGAGTTCCAAGTCAAATATTTCAGGGTCAAGAGCCCGGATTTGTGCGATGGTGTTGCAGGTGTTGGTCCAAAAATTTTCAAAGGACGTGGTTTCAAAGAGAGCGTTAATTCTAAACCATAAGGTGGTTTGTGTTACTATGGACACAAATAGAATGTGTGCAAAAATGTCAGTGGGACGTTCGAGGTAGAGTCTGGAGCCAAAGGGCTCGGTATTTTCAAGGAAATATATTCCCTGGAAAATTGCTACCAATATCAGAAAAACCGCCGGAAATTTTTGTAAGCCTTGCCGAATGGGCTTTGAATTCGAACAGCTGGGCAAGTAGCCAATAAGTCTGAGAGTGTACAAGGGCCAACGGTAAAGTTTCAGGAGTTGTTTCTCAATGCGCTCACGCTCTAACGATGACATCTTAAAATATTACTTTTTCAAGACTGGATCTGTCGAAATCTGGTAAATTCTAAGGAAAACACTTTCAACTTGCCAATAGTTCTGGGCTACTTTACATCCACAGTTCTATTTTATAATCTATTTGTCACAGCGGTAAAAAGCCTTTCGCATGGTTTGTCTTTAACAGCAGCGACGGGGTGGCGAAGGCTAGGTAAATATTAAATTCATTACGTTTTAGCTATTTGACCATGTGTTCAAATAATTAGCTTAATTAAATGTGTATAAATATTTATTCTTAAGTCCTGCAAAGGAAGAGCAGACATCTCAGCCAACGAAATGACGTCATAGTATTATATATGTTGGGGAAAGTTTTTTATTAAATTTACTATTAATGTAGCGAAACAATTTCATTATATGCCCGAATTTTGTTACTTATTAATTCAGGACAAAAATTTGGGGCGAACTTTCTAAAAATACGTACGTTACTAGGTATATTCAAATATTTAATATTTTATTATTACATCATCCTGCAAATAAAATGTTCGTTTTAATTGTTTGTTATGTGTATATTATAAGGGAAGCGTGTAAATTACTCGGGTGGGTCATACTGAATAATAAATGGATCGCTGTTACTTGTAATAATTGAGTTAGCAGATTTTAAATTTAATTTGGAATCGCTGGATTTCCTTAAATGGCTAAAAAATTGATGGATAATGTAGAGGATATAGCATCGGATGGAAGTGCCCGCGATGACGATGGTAAGGAGGAGTAGTCCACCCGCAGGGAACACGTTCACGAAAGTAATGAGCGTTGTTAACCATAGGCAAATGTCTACGATGAACAGTATCCAAATCCATTGGCCATGGCAGCTCTGCAATAATTAATGCACATCCAAATTTTGTGTGCATCATCACGGAAAAAAACCAAAAATTTTTTAATGGTTTCATAATTTGATCAGCGCTTGTATCTCTACAAGTTTAAAAAATGAGATTCCCGCCAGAAGAAAAAAATTACCTTGAGTGAGATTTGAAATAAAAGTGTGTCACAAACGATTTGAATCGCATTTGCTACTATGAGGGCTGTACCCAATGCCATACAAATGGCCACTGTAAGTATACGCATCACACATTATTATTTTTGTTTCAATATTGCATTGTATCTATTTGAAATACAATATTTTTGTGATATTTTGTGAATTTTACTCCATGTTTTCTGTTTTGAAGTGTAAATGATATAAAACTCACATCTCGACTTTTCTCTCCCCGCTGTATCTCTTTCTGCCTGTGTCAAATAAAGGTACAACGGTTTTGAGTACGGCCCGGATGTTATTTCTCGTACAGCCCTTGAGAGTAGAGTAACGCCCGTGGTGACGTAAAAGCACGAGGTAAACTAATCACAAAATCAAATTAATCCCAGCATAGACATTTCAACAGATGATGTTTCTTAAAATTGTAACTTACAATTCCAATCACAGCACAAAGCCTCACACATCCTTTCAAAGTTAATCCAAACGTGAAAACTGCCATTCACCGTTCAATTATATGTATTATCACTATGACACACACACACACACACTTCACAAAATTTATCCCTCCAAAAATTCCACTCCTCAATACCAGCCAAATTCTACCTCAAATTTCATCCCCCTGATCCATAGAAAATTAAAGCACAACTAAAAACGACCCTGAAAAATGCCATTGGGTATCATCCAAGAAACCTGCAGAATCGATTTATCCGATGCGATGCAGCACTACAGAAAATCAATAAATTCCCCTAAATAAATTCCCAGACAAAACTCTCGTAATTAATTAAATGTATTCATTTGTACGATGGAGCTCTAGAAAATAGCAGAGACATGTGGGAGGGTTTTTCTTTGACGGCTAAAATCGGACTGAATAAAAAATCTCCCTGTTCTGGAATGCAAGTGACAGACTTTTGGAGAGTGGCACAGATCTTTGGATAGACAAGGGTCATTAATATAAACGAGGTCAGGAACCCGTGTGTATTTAAAATTACATACAAATTTCATGTGACATGTGCTCTGATTCCCTCCTCATTCATTTGTTTTTTCTTCTAATAATTATGCACGTTCACAAACATAGGAAATTTCCATATGGAATTTTTTTACAGAGGAAAATTATCGATTGGAAGGTTGCGTGACTTTTCCCATAGCTACTTTCTTATTCTTTTCTATATACGGGGAAAGAGGTCTTGACAAGTCTGATGATTTACACACAATGGGTCAATTACTTTTACCTCCTCAAAATGAGTCAGGCGAAAGGAAAATTCTGGAGTTTCCTGTCCATGTGGGAAAATTCCCAGTGGCTACAAATCCAAGGATATTTTATCAAGTAAAATAAATGTTAAACAAGACTATTAAATTTTTTAATCTTTGTTCACTTTGTAATGATTGTACTTGCGAGTGTGAACTTGATTTATTATTTAAAAATTGAAATCTATTGAAAATCTGACTTACATGTGAAGAAAAATAGTAAAAATTGTATATAACATTTTGTAAAAATAGTTAGTAAATTAAATGGTACAAAAAGTATTGTGGTAAAATAATGGTGCGGTTTTTAATGGCTGGCGCAGCGCAAATGAAAATCCAGCGCGCTAATAATTACTGTTCGTTACGTGTTTTGTGTGCAGCAGGGGCTTGGTAAAAGAAGATTGATGCAGAAATCAACCATACACGCGGATGGGTACAAAGCTTTTGTCTCCACCGTACCATTCTGGTATTTGACTACTGGGGAATCGTCTCAGTAATTGCGGAATCCAATGATGCCTGTGAGTTCCATAGATTTCTACTCTCTCCATAAAAGATCCTAGGATGGGTCGGACTAAATTTAGTAGGGCTTTGGCCATGTAATTTGCTATAAGGGAAAACATAGATGAGAAATTAATTTGCTCTTATAAGGAATTTATACTTAATTTTCTCCAATAATTATTTATTTTTTTGAACTTACTATTCACAACAAAAACAATATCCACGTGTTTAAAGATGACTGGGATGAAGTCCTTGAATGTTGATAGGATAAAGTTAATTGCTATGGGGAACACGAAATAGTTACATTTTAAAAATTATTCCAAAAAAATGGTTTCCTTGGATATTCCACAATGAAGTTTGGCGATCAAATGAAAAATTATTACTGCACGAAAAATTATACCAATACATAATGCAGGCGCAATTAAGAATTTTCATCGAAAAATTGCCAGAAATTTTCGAGCAAATTACGGATTGTTCACAAAAAATAACGCGAATTTTAGAACAATGACAAATTTTTTCCGAAAAATTACCATTAATTT
>JAQFXU010002536.1:0-20249 GCA_034693705.1 Spatulosminthurus flaviceps
TAATTTTACTTGAATATTCGGGTTCGGGTCGGGTACGAGTACGGATCCTCAATTTTTTGTACTTGCCTGCAGCTCTGTTCGGGATGATGAGTATTAAAGTGATCGTAGCCAGGGTAGAAGAAGTACTTGCTCGTATTTAGCTTCTTCAAATTTGGGAAATCACGGAGCAAGCTTTTGCACAAGTCACTCACCGTCATTTGGGATCCTTGAGGTGTACAACTGGAGACAAAACTTCCAAATTTTGAGAGTAAATTTTTAAAATTATTAGTATGGATTTGTCCATAATCCTGGATTTTTAAGTTGATAATAAATTTCTCGGATTTTGAGGCTTCCACTAGGATTTGGAAGGCGGATTTTATCGTCAATTTCCTTCTTTCTTGTCCCACTTGGCTTTCCTGTCCTATTGGGTGTCTTGAAAGAACGACGTGGTCTTCCTTCTCAAAATAATTAGTGCTCGAGTCTTGCTTGACATGAACCTTTACTAAACTCATATCATATTCAATGAGATGTCTTTGAGCCACTGTTCTCCAAATTCCGTTCACATAGCAGCTTGTTTCCAGATCGTTGGCGTTTAGGCTGGAGAAAATATTTTGGAGGATCTGGAGGAATAAACAAATTTGTAATTCATATTAACGAAGGGGCTTTAAAAGCTTGTACACTTATAATATTAATGGATTAATAGGATTGGAAATTCCTTGATTAAGATCAAAATACTGAGTTACTAAATGATAAACCCTGCTTGACATTGCAAAATAAAATCATGTACCAAAAATAAACTCAAAACGCAAAGGACTCGTTGGATTAGAATAATTCCGCAGGATAAATCTAAAGATTTCTTACCAGATAATTAGATAGAGCCTCATTTACGGGCTTGACATTTTCCCCACTTTTATTCATTAGAATCTGAGATGGAAGATCCATTGTCTGTATTGTCATCATTTCCAGAGAAATACTTCGGAAATCTCTTGCCAGTCATTTCTATCGTACAATATACACATGTATTTTATTCAAAGTACCTTTACGCTGAAATATACATAAATTCACCCATAATATTTCTGTTATTTAGTAAAGCTTTGAGTTTGTATGGAACAATCACCATGACAAACTCGCAAAATCTGTGGCGGTAGTAATAAAACATATTTTTACCCAGCCTCGTTTTGCAGGACTAGTTTTTTTAATATGTATATTGTGCTTTACATTTGAATTTCCATCCAACTTTCCTGAAAATGACACATAAAATAATGGGAAAATTATAGAAAATATTTTAATGCCAAAGTTATTACCCTCAAAAGTAATTTTTAACTTGAGTTATAGTATTAATAGATATATAAATATTTTCACCTTGAGATTTTGTTGCAAAGGAAAATAGTGGAATTCTATGTGTACACACTTCTTTTGAATAAAGTGAAAAGCAAGAATATCTACCAACCCTGCACAATACAATAGATACTCCAGGCGCACTGAAGCTTTACCTATGTTCTTTGCTTTACATTCATTCCATCAAAGCTATCCGTCGGGTAAATTCCAAAAGGGGCTATAATTTTCGTAACATTATGAGAAAATCAAAATTGTAGCCCCTTTTGGAGTTTACCCGACGTGTGGGTAGTTGAGTGCTCTGAAATTCTAATTGGTTAAGGTAGAGAAAATCACAAAATAAAAAGGGTAGGAAAAAAAATCTCTCTAAATTCCTGCACATTTTGCCCGTTAAAATAGGGGAGTATTTTCAACTACCATTTTCCATTAAAAATTAAATTAGATTAAACTTCTCATTTTTACTGCAGTCAAGTAAATGGGGTGATGTTATTTTTTTGAATAAATTCCTATTTGTATCAACAATGTCAATTTTCCGTTCAAATTCCTTTCTAATTTAATAATGCATTTTGGTGAACAAATTTAATGTCCACATTCCAATCTTATAATCCTCCGTAGCTTCATATAGAAACCTCCTGGTAGTCATAATTCCTTGCCGTTGGAAAAAACCGCGAACGTTTGAACTTCACAGTTTTTATCACACAGGGGCATATTTATGCACAGTGCACGTGAAGATGCATTGAATGAGTGGTCTTTGAATGTCCTTAATAAAGATAATCAATTCATTTCATTTGCAATGCAAATTGCTGTATAATTAAAAACCAACAAGATATTCATCATTCACAATTCATTATTAGTGACTTCAAATAATATTATCCCGGTTATTGAGTTCCCCGTAGTATTTATTATTTCAGGAATTAATTGTGTATACTTTATTACCGTGGAACATCCGTGCAGCCATTAAAAGTGTAGAACCAAATAGAGAGAAAATTGAGGTGAGGAATTTTTATTGTTAAGGCGGATGGGAATATTTTAAAGCTAAGGTTGTACTTTGATATTTAATTGACTGTTAATTCTGACTCATATAATTTATACATCCGTACAGATACCACGAAATCCTGTCGGGAATTTAATTGACTCCCAATCGAGGGACTAAGACTAATTCAGGTAAAAAGTACATAACAAAATATCTACACTTGGCATTCATTTGCTTTAGGCTTCATATATAGATAGAGTTAATCAATATGATTGAAAATTATTTCAGTGACTTAAAAGTGTGATTCTAAAAATGACGACGACGTTGAGTGGTGTGAAACCTGAGGAGTTGATGAGGCTAAATACTCCGGAAGAGATCGAAGAACGACAGAAACTACTGGATTTGGAGCAGGAAGAGTCAGTTTTACACCGGAAATTGATGTTATTTGGCAGGGATGTGGGACAGATCCCTTGTTTTCGTAATTCATTTTTGTATGGGATTTTAAGTGGTTTCGGCGGTGGGATAGCTCACTTTGCTTGTAAGAGTAGTGTTCCCAAAGCAACGACCTTTGGAGTATATTCGTATGTAGCAGTAACTGCCTGCTACTGGTTCCATTGTAATTGGCAGTACTCAAAGACGAAATTTGAGTATGAGCAGATTAAGTACGCAATGCAGATGAATGCCATGTATGAAGGGACGGAGAAGGGAATGAAAAGGGATAAACCTAATCAGCACATTAATGTAGAAAATGCTCCGGTTAAATTTTGAATAATAATTATTATTGTTTGATTATAAATAGTCATTAACGTTTAGATACTTTGATGTAAAATTGTGTAGATATTTAAAAATTGCGAGTCGGAAAATCGCCTACAGACGTAACATCTAAATAAATTATCGAGGGCAAACAAACTGTCCTTCGTTGCGGTATGTGTTTACTGTTTACTTGCCCTTTACTTGAACCCGTTTTTCTGATGCAATCATTGTTTTTAATAGTTTTATTGCATTTTATCATTTCTGTGAGCTGCAAGCCTATGCCAATGCAGTTCAGCAACATCGGGAAGATCATCATTTCGTTTATTTTATTCCAACCAAGACTCTAGATTAGGGAAGAGAGTAATTAATGTAACTTTGAAGCAAAGTATCATGAATATCTGCATTAGTGCAGGGACAAAGTTCCAGAGTACGGTATCTGTCGGATCAAAAACCTTTGAAAGTGTCCATAAATCAGTCGGTTCAGGGGAACAGCAGGAATTTTGTAAAAGGAAACAAGATATTTTTTCACTGGTGGGAGCAATTACCAAAACCTTGCAGCCCTGAGTGTTCAATAGGCAGTTAGCGCAACCACTTCCGTATCTCCCGTATAAAACTTATAGCACTTATAGAACGTATAGATGACATTTTTACGTGCAAAATTTTGGTTTATACGTTCCATAAATGCTATAAGTTTTATACGGGAGATACGTAAAAAGTTGCGCTAACTGTCTAATGTTCCAATCACTTTTCAAACAAGACATTTCGAGAGATTTAATAATAATAATTATTATTAATAATATTGATTATTATTTTAGTTTAGAAACTTGAGGAGAAGCTGAAATTGGTACGTAATTCTAGTACAAAAGGAAAATATATCTTGTATACTCTGCAAGAAAATACTTTGTCAAGTTCCATTATATGAATCATGACACAAACATGTGTACGCAAAAACCTCACATGAAATATGTACATCGTCTCAACAGAAACCGTTCAAGTTTTATTTTCCCAATATCGACGTGGTAGTTAATTTATTGAGTGTAAAGTTGTACTTGTACAGTGAAAATGTAAATTATTATTATTTACACATCAATTATAACAATATAATAATCAAATTATTGTGACATTGTGAGTGTAAATAATAATCATTTAATTTTGCTGGACACATAAGAATAAATAAATCCCAAGTAAATTACTTCGTTATGCTCAACTTGAACGGAATACGATATGGGTTATTGTTATTGTTTACAGCCCAGCAATGTATTTTGATGGATGCTATATGATTTAATGAATACAATAGCAGAGATGTAATATAAAAGTTGAAACGGCATCCATAAAAGTATGAGAATAGGTAAATAAAATTCACATGAGATGACCATATAGAATCAATTAAACTCTATGTACAATAGTTCTCCAGTGTTTTCCTGAACAAACTTACTTTTTGCTTATTGTACAGAGCACTGAAAAAATCTGATTAAAGTAATTATGTGTCTATTTTCCCGTACTTATAAATGATAGCTCCTATTAAAACTCTATACACAAAGCCAAAATTTTACGTACAATTTCGTCGGCACTTTTCCAATTGACGTTTCCGGCGTATGTATGTAGTAAAAAAAATTTGCTACCTGAACCGTTGAAACAACTAACTACATGTATGTATTTATTCCTACGCTTCTAATTGTAAGCTTGTAGGACTACATTGCATTGGATTAATACTAGTATACATTTGTATGCTTAATACTCTCAATAAAAATACATTGAAAGTACGCCCAGAAGAAAAGGCACTAAAATGCACTTGGCTTTTACGTTATAGTTAAAACTGATAATTAAAATGCTATTAAAATCATCATGAACGTAAGTGTTACTGCGAGAAGATATTATGTCGCTTAACTTTGCTTGACTTTGTTATGAAGCTGCAAACTTAAGAGTCCTCCAGCATTTGCATAGTGTTTACAGTCTATATAATAGTACATTACTGGATTCTAATAGTCAAGTGACATTTGTTTACCCTGTACTCATCAAATCTAGAATAATATCCAGTTCCAGTTTTATCTACCCTTCATAAAAAGCCACTTCTCCCCTCCGACCTCGACCCTCTTAAGAAATAGAAAGTGGAAATATGTCCTAATATTTATTTATTTATTTATTTACACACACAGGACGCACACACAGCCTCAACCTCCAAGCTCCAATAAGTAAATATGTCTCTTTCTCAAGAAACAATGCACAATTCTTACACTCCTCCATTTGGTATTTTGTTATTGCAAGGCTAAAAGCAATGCCTTTCAAGCCAGTGACGATAACATGAGAAAATTTAGCATGGAAAAATCTTTCGTGCGTATCAAAACTACGCCGACGAAGAACAAAATTATCAAGAGATGAGGAAAAACGTGAGAAAATTCGTATGCTGTCCATTTAATACTGATCTTCCAGAAAAGTTTAACCATCGGATCCGAAATGTTTTTATGGTTGGCGAAAAAAAGTCATGTTTTGCCTCAGGTCGGGATTCCCATTGCTATTTTCATGAATTTCACGGATTTAATTTAGCGTGGGCAAAAATTCAGATGGGTTTTATATAAACTTACATAATGTTTTTCTATAATGTTGCACATTATTTCCGTCTTTCCACACATTCAAATGTACCCAGGCATGACTTGGTATAAACCTTTAGGTGTGTGCATACTATAATGTACATACAAGTAATTACGTATTTAAACACACTTGGAAGGAAAAGTATTGTGAGAAAAAGCACATACACAGCTTCAAATTTTTCAACCTTGACTTGACAGAATGTAACTATTATTATGTAGAAATGATTTCAGGTCTATAAGAAGCAGGATGTGATGTAAAGCACTGGCCAGTTGAGATTGAAATTCTCATTGAGGACCATCCTAAAAACAAGCATTTTACTCTCTCGAGAATTACCAGCAAATAACCACAGAAACATGAATTTCAAATTGGCTGTAGTTTTTGTGGCAGTTTCCATCCTCGGAATTGTAAGCCTTTACAAATTAGGGGAAAAAAATTTAATTAAAATTGCAAATTGATTTTTTTTATCTTTTAGGCTTCAGCTAAACCCGCCGAGAGTGAAGGATTTTTGGAAAGAATTTTCAATAATTTCCAAAGAGATCGAAGACAAGACACCCCTGCTCCCGCAGTAGTGCCTCAAGAGGCAGGGAGTAACGTCAAGCCTGCGGCTGAGGCTGGAGCAGGTGGAAATGAAGGGAAGGAACCTGAGCCCTCGATTTTTGCCCGTCGTCAACAACAGATCAGTGACGGGGTTAATACTATTGTGAAAGGGGCATCGGGAGGAAGTCTGGAGCAGATTCTTCGAGGATCTTTCGACATCCCATCCAATTCTCGTGTACGGGAGCAAGCTCGTGGGATTTTGGATTCTATTTTTGGAAATGGCGCCAAAAACTGACCTTCCTCAATAACAAAATTCACCATGTTACACTAGTTACACATTTACATACTTATCTCTGTAGTTATTTACCAGAAGTAAATAAATAAAAATTAATTGACTTTGCATTCAAATAATTGATTTTAAATCATATAAATATTTATCACTGCTTCCGGTTTCCGGTTACCCTCAACAAAATCATTGTTGATTTACTGCTGGGAAGATTTTATTATTCGAGAAGCTCAAAGCTTTTTCATAGAGAGTTCAAAGAACAAATGGACGATAAAATGTTCATAAGGATACTAAAATTTAGATAATTTTTTTAAAGGAGAAGTTTTAGAGGACAATTTTTGTTGAGTGTTGATCAGTTACTACGTGATTAAATTGAAGCATGAGAGTTGCAAGATTTGTTCTGGACTTTAACGCTTGAATTTATAAGTGACAAGGAGAATTGATGAGCAAAAAATGGGACTTTGCTTTTTGAGGAGCAAAAAATGTCATCATAGTTGCCTTGAGTTGATGATTTGACAGAATTAATGCATCAATTCAATCATGTTCCACGTCAATACATGAACACTTTAGTTTCAGGATCGTTTTAAATAAATTGTTGTCTCCAGGTCTCCTCCATTCTTGAATAGATTCTTCTCCACTGCACACAACACCACACATGTTCATACACAAAATATAGTTTGAAGAAAAGTTATTCCGCGCAATCAAAAGCAGTGCACAATGAATTTGCAACTGGCCTTAATTTTCGGCATGATCGCATCTTTGGGAATAATTGTAAGTTCTGACAAAGTGTACAAGTCAAACAAATTAAAATAAAAATTAATAACAAAATTATAATAAATTAGTAAATAAATTTCCCGCTCCCTTGGAATTTTTAGGTTCCAACTAATTCCTTCCCTACAGACCACGAGGTGTCAGTACGTGCGGAGCGACATCGGAGAGCCGAGGAGACCACGACCGTTAAGGTGAAATTACCAAAATCTGGACTATTTCCGGATCTTCAGGATGCGGAGCTGGTGCCAAGAGGTTCTACCACTACGGAGTCCACAAGGCCGGGAACAAGAGTGAACAATTTTTTCAGTCGTCGGAAGCAACAACTCCAGGACAGCGTGAACGGGATTTTGAATGCTGCTGTAGGAATCACCCGGAATTTGGACAAAATGTTTCGGGACTCCCTCAGCAATGGTTTTGGTTCCAGTGTGAGGGATTCAACTCGTGGATTTTTTGAGTCCATTTTTGGGAATCGTAACACAAATTTGAAGTCCTAAATAATTTTTCACCATAATTTTGTAATTTGGGCCTTTTTGGGTTGGAAATAAAAAAATGTCAAGGGAATTCTCATGGGTAAAATACATTTTTCCTTTCGAAGGGATGCGTTTGGGAGTTTTTTGATTTGATTAAATTTGATTTTTATTCATTTGATAAATTGTCGTAAAATATTTTATATCAATTTTTTCACGTGGCCAAAAGTTTATTGGAGGTAGAATAATTATACCAAAAAAATGAAAAATCGATGAGTTTATAAAATATCTACACGCTTATAGCTTTGCGAAAAATCACATGCAAGCACATTACTTGGCTCTTTTAAGAATCCTTCTGGTCCCCAAATATTGACCCGAAGAAACTCAGAGCAGAGTCTCGTACTTTTGTAGCTGAGGGAATAACAGACTGGCGAAAAACGCTTTCAAATTTATCCTCGACAGTCTGAGCACCTTTGACTACCGTATTCACCCCATCCTTAACTTGCTGTTGTTGACGAGTAACAAAATCACTCAAAGTCGTTTGTATCCCAGTTGATCCTGAACTGGAATTCCCTTTAAGCCCGGGCAAACTTTCCTCTTCCGTTTTTGGTTTGTTCAAATCTTCGGTAATTGGTTGAACGGATGGACTTTCCTCTGTTCCAGGCTTTTGTACGTTCACAATCCGTCCATTTGCTTCGTCATTTTCCATAGGTTTACCACAAGCCTACCGGAAAATTTCGTGTGAATAAAAAATTTGAAATATTTCATTATATGTAAAATTTAGCAAAATTCTTGATACATTTTAAAAACCGTACCGTCTCAAATGAAAGCAGGGTGGCAAAAGCCAGGGCTATTAGAGGTAGGAAATCCATGGTGCTTGCGAGATTCCAGTAGAGCAGGAGCAGCAGGTAGAGAGAAATAATTCTGTGTGAAGTATTGACTTTGAAATGATAAAAAAAGATGCACATCCCAGTCTTATGTCCGAGTTAAATTACGTGTGTTGACGTGTAGTTTCAATTCCTTTCAAGGGCAATGAGATTTTTTGTTTACAAGGAATTCATTCCAGGCTCAGCATTATTACTCGATAGTGACTTGTTGTATTTTATGATATGATGCATACAAAGACTGGTCTTAAAAGGAAAAAACTTGTTTGTGGTGGCAGAACAATATAGAAGTGAGAGCATAATAATGTGATAAAGATGTTGGTGTGATTTATGTACGTCGGAATTCCCATGCTATTTCTAAGTATACATGCATTACATTAACAAAGTTAGTGTTGTTGGATTTGTTGGAAATTGAGTAGGTAGAGGACCGCCAAACAACTCCCTGCTATAGTTGAAAAAGTACCCTATAGTCAAATAATATAGCTATAGAATTAATTAGATGCTCTGTAAAAGTTGCGGCTGGAAAATAGTTTTCTTTTATCTTAAAATCAAATGGCATCAAGCGTTACCTTACCTTTCCAAAAAACATTGAACGGGAGAATGAAAAATCTCTGGGATCCGAACGATATCCCCGTTGTCTGTATGACGTAAGAAAATCCAGCAGTTAAAGAATGGGTGTTGTTCAATCATTTAAAGGGGTTTGAAATGCAACAGTCGTTATTTATAACTTCAATAATTTTGTGGGGATAAAAAAAACGTAAACTAATTAAATTGAAGCAAGTCTTGGAAAGTGGAACCTAACCTAATATAAATTAACTGAATCGATTCTTAGGGCCGTATTCATGTGACACACTAATACTAGCACTATCACTATAGCAATCCCGTGAGTGAGTGTTGAGGCACGAGTGAGAGTGTGAGTCTCCCTGGTATTCAAACCTCCACTCACTAAAGGTACCACTCACCCTAAAATGAATGCTTTAACTCACTATGCTCTTAGGGTGAGTGCTGACTTTTAAATCAAAGTTTTGTATGAGTGAGTGTCGAATCTAGTCACCAAATCGGTGACTAGAATCATCACTCACTATTTTGAGTGTCCTCATCGAGAGTTGAGTGAAAGGGTCCAAGATGAATTCGAAACAGCCACTAACCCTCAAAAAGTGGTGAGTTTAGTGCCAAATTTAGAGTTAGTGAGGTTACATGAATACGGCCCTTAGAGGATTGGAGCTTACCATGGAATTGTTTCATGGTGATGGCATACTGCATTACTGCAATGGAATTTCTAAAACCCCCTAAACATATTTCTGTAGATCTTTTAACTGTGATAAAATAAATCGACCTATTAGCACAATTACTACTCTATCAGCAAGTTGATTTAACTTTTAATGTTTTATTAACCAATAATTATTATTTTCATCCAAAAATAATGCTGTTGTGTAAATTAAAGCGAACCACAAATTTGAGACAAAAATATTGTTACACCCTTAACCCTGCTGGTATATTATCGAAATCCCGGGTGCGATTGATGCGATTGATGTGCGAACAGTAGGTTGAATTTTCTGCTGCGCAAACCTAATTCTTATCTTTTCATGAATTCGAGCAAAGTTGTCACTGTTTGGAAAAGAAAAATTTGGAAAAATACCTAAGCTTATGTATGTCTAGGTAAATTAGTTATTGTGTATTCAACAACAAAGAACAAAATAGTGTGATGAATAACATGTTTATCCTTTAACTTTACTCGATTTTGAAATTTTGAAGCGCAAATTTAAAGTAAAATTTACCAATTGGTTATCTTATTTTTAATAGAAAATATTGGGAATTCAGTTCCAATATGACCTAGCTAATTGCCGGTTATCTGAGATTATACAGGTCAAGATGGCGATACCTACTATTGTTAAGCCGCTTCTTCCAGTCTCACACTTACTGAAGCTAGGTTTGTAGTCGGTTTGCTGGAACAAAATTTTTTTGTGGATATTTTGGTAATTTTTCTTAAGATTTCATTTTTTTGATTAGTTTAGTCAATTTATATATATATATAAAAACTATAATGTCACTGCTTCCCACTGGATGTAGCCATGCATATCACTTATTTATAAAAACACATGTATATTTACAATTATAAAGACATTTTTAAAAATATTGTATTACATCGATGTTTTATAAATCATGTTTTATAAATTTATAAATCATTGTTACAAACTAATACCCCGCTCTTCAAAATACATAACCGCAACGATGGTCGCGAACTATTTTTGGAGGGATCCTAATGGTACTCAAAAAACGAACAAAAAACTTAGAAATTGTACCCCGGGTTCCTAAATACAATCGATTTTTTTGTGTATCACGGACTAAATAGTTATTCAATTTGCTGATAAAATGAAAATTATTTGCTGTGGAGGGCAATTTCCTGAACGTTTTAGTCATTTTACTGAACTTTTATTTCCCCTTTTTTAACTCCAGTTTTAGGCCTGAACTTTTGCCATTGATTTGCGGATTTTATTAACACGAGTATCACCAGGCCCACGGCCCATGGCCAGAAGAAGATGGCTGCAGAGTTCCTTCCCTGCTTTGCACCATTGGGTAGATAAGGCCTGTTTAGAGTTTTATTATTATGAGCGAAGCGAGTAATGCAACCGCAACCAGTTTGTAAATAAAATTAAAATTTAATATGGTATTTTAGTCGGTCTTAGCTGTCATTTATTTAAATAATGGTTTTGGTACTGCAGTTCACAATATGGAAAGCTATACCTGGAAATATGGTTGGTATTGCGTTATATTTATATTGGGCATTAAGGAGCATGTTATTTTGCAAGGAATTTTTTTAAAATTAAAATTATTTAATGAACTTCGTAATATAAAAACATGGATTTGGTGATGTTTGTGTGGTTCTAGTTCACTCTAGTAATTTGGAGTACAAGCAATACTCCCCCTTGATATTTTATGCTTTTTACTACATATTTGAATAAAAGAAAGATGAACTTCAATAAGTGGAACGTTGCACTCAAAACAAAAAACATTATCTAACAATCCAATGTGAATACATGGATTATTGTTAATACCAAAATTAATGCGATTGGTTTAATTAACTGTCCTTATCGAAAACTCATGAGTCACCTGAGCGTGAACTCAAATACAAGATGCTGCTCTCTTTATGCAGTAATTATTTTATGCATAAATTCCTATGCATGCAAGTCATTGCACGGAGCGTGTGACGTACTTTGGTTAGCAACTCATTGTGCGTCAGAACTGCTGACGCATTTATCATTTATTTAAGGAAAATTTAACCTAGGCAAGTTTTATTAACTAGTAGATATTGTTGACTCTTCTAATAGCTGTTAAGGTAGAAGGACTTGTTTAATTTTTATTAGTTATTGAGCTTGCTAAAACTATGCATCTTTACATTTCAGAGACATTGTGCTTTTTATTAGCTGTTTTAGACCAGAAGCATATGGATATAGTGTTTTTCAAGAAATGCATTATCAAAATTTTGTTTGGTTTAAGGTTTCTTCTTACCCTGCAAATAATGGTGATATGGTAAGTGACCCAAGCTAATCTAAACGAGAATTCTTGAAACCATTATACAGTTTATACATTTTCTACACTTCAACCTTTTAGGTCCCTAGAGATATTAAATTGTTCTATAGAATTGTATATGATTTAGAGTTGTAAGAACAAGTGTACAGACCTAACCTTTAATTCCCTGACAATGTTTTTTCTATGAAACGTGAGCCATAGGGACTGTAAGGACTTATGTCAAATCAGTCAATAAATATACGTCTTCCTACAATAACATTGTGCCTTGTCCCATTGAATGAAACAAGGAAGCTCAGAAAATTGTGTAATCTCGCTTATTCAATGGTTTTGTTATTAGCAGTGTAAATTTTGTTATGAAAAGTGTTATGCTAATGTTAATTATTCTTATTAAAAACCTTCAACTAGCCATCCTCGGAATCTATCCAAAACCGCAAGTTAAAATCAGAATTTTTGTGTGAATTCGTTTATATATGTATATATTGTTTTTGACACTGGTCCAAAATCTTTATACAAAAATGCCAAAGCCGGAAATTGGGTCATCAGCTGGTGATCTTCCCGGTGTGTTTCGAGTACACAGGATTGTCGCCATCAAATCTAATGCGTAGATATCAGTGGGGCCAGAGACTGAGGCTTGAGTGGACATTTGTTAGTTACATGAACTCTATTGAGTATAAATCCGTGTAAAGGAAAATGTTACGCCTAAATCATGATTTCTCTAACCTTTTTATTTTGGTGCTTTAAGATAGTGCTACGGTTTCATCCCCTCGAAGGGTTACAAAATATTATATCCTGCATGCATCGGTATTAGAGCTATCGAGGTGACTATCGACGGAGAATCAATTACGCACTGAAATGAACGCTACTCAAATGAACTGCTCTAATTGTTCACTCCAGCGTGAATCGTTTCACATTCGGTATGTATAATAGCAGAAATGAGTGTATGATATATGTGTATAAGATGTATGCTAAGTTGAAAGTTCACCTTTTGTATGAATATGTGTATGATGCGAACGAGTGTGGAAGCGGTTGGTTTTAAGAGAACTAAATTTGCATGCAGGGCGAGATAAGGACTCTCAAATTTGAAGTCGTCAATACTTTGTTTTTATCATTAATTTAAATCCTCCGAATTTTGTAATTTGGGCTTTCGGGTTGGAAATAAATTTAATTTGTAAGTAATTCTAATGGTAAAAAAAATTTAAATAATTTAAATGATTATTATTTCTCAGATCAATTTTACCTGAATTACGTGAAACAATTCATAGAAAAGAACTATTTCCAATTTTGTGTTACATTTTCGGGGATCACAAACTGTGGTTATTACCCAAAATAATTCTACCAAGCTGTATACAGCACTGTTTCGTTCTATACTGGGACTCGTCAGTCAATACAACGCTGGTCAGATAAGGCAGTCAGCGGGTGACTTTGTGACAAATCAGCAACAAAATGCAGATTTACGTAGGAATTATAATTACAAATTATGAATTTCTCAACTGCAGCCGCCTCCCAATTCTTACTGTTTCTCTTCTCTGTTACCCCATTGCTATGTTTTATAAGATTATTTCCTTCATACGGTGAAATGATGCGGATACGCATTTGGGTTTTTTCGAAACTATTTAAGTTGATTTTTATTAATAAATTTTAAATTGTCACAAAATATTTTAGCTTAATTGGGTCACACAAGCACAAGTTCCGTGGAGGTAGAGTTATAAGAAAAAGTATGGAAATTCGACGAGTTTATAAAATATAAACACGTCTTGCTTTGCAAAGAATCACATGCGAATTAACGCATAATATAATCACTCCTAAGAATCCTTCTGGTCCCCAATAGTATACGCAACGGCTTAGGGTGCAATAACCCGGATTTTGGGGACTGGAACGGGTTGGGACCTTTCAGGTACCTGCATTTTAGAGACCCGGCCATATGGGGACCGGATTGGGTTCCATGAAATTTGGAACCCGAACTGAATTCTGAACTGGAATTCCCCTTAAGCCCGGGCAAACTTTCCTCTTCCGTTTTTGGTTTGTTCAAATCTTCGGTAATTGGTTGAACGGATGGACCTTCCTCTGTTCCAGGCTTTTGTACGTTCACAATCCGCCCATTTGCTTCGTCATTTTCCACAGGTTTACCACAAGCCTACCGAAAAATTTAGCGTAAATAAAAATTGGAAATTATGTCTTTCGAAAATTTTTTAAATTCTTGATAGATTTTTAAAAACCTTACCGTCTCAAATGAAATCAGAGTGGCAAAAGCCAGGGCTAGTAGATGTAGGAAATCCATGGGGTTTCAGATTCCAATAGTGCAGGAGGAGCAGGTAGAGCGAGAAATAATTCTGTGTGAAGTATTGACTTTGAAATGATAAAAAAATATGCACATCCCAGTCTTATGTCCGAGTTAATTACGTGTGTTCACGTAGTTTCAATTCCTTTCAAGGGCAATAAGATTTTTTGTTTACAAGAAACTTCTTCCAGGCTCAGTATTATTACTCCTCGAGGCTATTGTTTAGTTACTGGTACACGGGGAAACGTTTGTACCACTTGCCAACAAACGTTACAGTGTTAGTACAAGTAATAGGAATATTATATTTGTCGTACCACCACCTTTTGGTAGTATAATGCCTTTGTACCACAACTTTAGAGTACCACCTAAAAAAAGTTCTTTTGGTTAAAAATGTTTTTTGCACTTTGATAATTTTTTACCCCTGCGGCGCCCTTCGAAGTTGCACCCCTTTAGGGATGCCATGAATCGTTGCGAAGCGACGAATTTACATTTTGTCATTTGGTCAGATGCCTTGTTTTTGACAAATCCGTTCTTGGGCATTTTCATGTCCGTTCCAGATCCATTTAGTGCATTTTCTTGTACCTTTCTGGCCCTGGTCGTGGTAATTCCTTGCAGATTGCTGATCCCTACCCGGTCCTTTATTTAGGCATTTCCTCCCATACCATTTTCTTCATTGTGAATTTTCTTCTTCCATTCGCATCCGCTCATTGCCCTTATTAGTAATTATTATTGTATGTATTCCCAATCCGTTCCTGAACCATGATTGGTCATTTAGTAACACCCTTTTTTACCGTTTTCGTCTTATTTCATTAATACAAATTACTAGCATGTTTTTGCCATATAAATATTGTATTCGTAGCTGGTCATCACTTCGCTTCGCTATAATTCAGTGCGTAGGGCAGCGTCAGCTTCGGACGTCTCTCTGACCGCCACATTATGTCCAGTACTCTTTGAGTAATCGTCCTTACGGGCGTACGAAATAAGTACGGACAAGGGTTTTTTATAAGTGGGCTGACGCCGCCCTGAAAATATGTTGTTACAAAGCGGGTAGTGAGGTAATGAGACACAAGAAATTACACATACATCTTTTAAAGTTGTTCCAGAAACTTACATACGTTTTTGTTGTCTGTTGTTACTACCATTCAAATAGGGTTATATCGTGGGAGCATTTCCTTGCACTATTTTCCAAAATGATTGCAAACTGAACCGGTTTGGTATCAGAAATAGCATTCTATAAAAATGAAAATCATGTTCTTCCTCAAGAATATTTTCTTGGGGAATTATGTAACTGTAAAGAATAGATGGATAAGCAAAATATCATGTGACATTATGGACCCGGAATGGTTTATGTAATAGAAAATCTATTGAAGAGAAAATACTGTTTTAATTATGTCTACCTTAGCTCCTGCTTCAGTTTACTTCTTTATTGCATCGGAGTTTCTACGGTAGTTTCGGTTCCTTGGAATAAATAGTTTGACAATCTTATTCTAAACTTGATTTAATAATATTGGCAGCACCCTCCCAATTATGAATCCGAGAATAATTATTATTGGAACGATTCTGTGTTTCATTGCAGGAGCTGTAAGTTTTTCTCTGATTTATATATGTGTATTATGAATTTTGCGCAAATGTCTTGTAAATAAGTTGCCATTTTCACTTTTAGCCAAAGGTAACTTCCAGAGAAAGTCGTAATCAATTGATGAGTGCCCCAGTAACACGGAGTCAGCATGGAAAGTCTTTCAGTGTACTCACCGCTACCTCCACAAACCCACCTCCTCCGGATTTTAGAAGCCATATGACACCAATCCCAAGGATGGGGGATTCTAACACATCCACCACAACGGAAAAGTCTTTATTAAATGCTTTCATGCGCCGTAAAATGATGCGTGCTCGGAGTGGCCTGGATGGGATTGTTGATGGCATATTTGGAATTGTGGAAAGTGCTGAGAAGATTGTTCGTGGAGCCCTTAGAATCCCTTTTGGCTCGAATTTAGTGTCTACATCTTCCAGGATAATGAATTCCATTGCTCGAAATTTCCGCAACTCTACCAAAGAGTCGGGAAATGGAAAAAATTAGCTGTACTGTGAGGGTAGACATACAATATAATAGATACGACTACTAATATATTGTAATTCTTTTGTTTTTAAGCAAAATTTCTATGATACTGTTGTTACAGAGAAAATGCTGGAAATATTAGTATTAGCATAATAAAACTGATAGGAATGAGCAGAAAAATTCAGTGGTTTTCTGTAATAACCATTCATAAAGAGTGAAACTGCGGGGATGAAGCGAAGAAAAGTTTCAATTTGTTCCAGTATTTTTTATTTTTTGCCCCCAAATACAAGGAAGTTCCATGAATTTTTCAGTATTTTTACAGCTAAAACCCAGAACAGTATACATTTCGGGATGGAACATAAATTTTGCTGAATACTTCTGAATGTGACTAGAATACTCAAATTTCCAATGAAAACTCACAATGAATCAACTCAATAAATTCAAGTTCAAGTATCACAATCCTACGTGATTCAAAACGTTCAAGTCAAGTCCGATTTGAATACATACTTGCACGCGAACTTGATATTTTCAAGTTCAAGTACACCGGATGAACGCTGCAGCCGGGGAATTCCAAAATTATGTGGCAGGGTTCTACTAACTTGAAATGTGGCAAGCATAGGTTTTGACCTTCTTGGTGTGTACCCTAGGTTTTGTCACAGGTTTAAAGGTTACTCCTTCAAATGAATGTTACGAGCAGGTTAACTTGCCCGTTCCGGGGGTTGCCTGCGTGGCAGTTATTGTTCCCCCCTCCCCAGCACAACCAAATTATTTGTCTGTACCTTTCGTAAAGTTACTATATACGGGTCTGGGTGTCAAAGGTCCACATGTTACTCAATTAGTAACTTTGGGAAAGGATAGGATAAGGCTAGCGACAGTCCTCACAATAAAGTCGAGGAAAATTGGCGTGGACTCCCTTTCCATTAAATGAAATCCCCCCACCTTAATACCCACATTTCCTACTGATCTGATCCTTTTCTGAAAAATCAATCCATCCTTTCCCTTCATCCCACACAACTTGGTCCTTCTCTCCAGCTCACATTTAAGTACACGCATGTGCTCTGGAATACGAAAAGCTCTTCCAAATGTGACAATGTACTGAAATACGAGATATACTGAGAGCACAAGGAAAAATATGGATGAACTGAGATGGCTCGAGAAGGATCTCATGACAATGAAAAATCCAACCGCAGATACCGTGATACAAATAAGTTTTATCTCGTAGATCACGTACGAATATCCAGTGTTGAAGAGGCTCACCAGGAGTTGAATCCGTTGGCATTCTTTCAATGCTTCCTCTAGATATGTCACTCTTGGGTGATTCTTCCTGTACATGTGTAAGTGTGACATGAAAAAACGGTTGCTTGTGAGTGAATGATTATTTAGTGGTTTTTAGGGCGGCGTCAGCCCCCTAGTAAAATACCTTTGTCCGTCCGTACGTCTGTCTGTCCATCGGAACGATAACTCAAAAAATACTCAACCGATTGCATTCAAAATTTTTTTGAACATTACTAAGGGTCATAGCTCGGCTAAGGTCGTTTTTGGTTGAAATTGGTCTGTGTGTTCGTTCGTAAAAAAACCTTATTTATTATTATTCGTTAGTCAAAAACTTAACTTTTTGGCTAAAATTGTTATTTTGCAATACAAAAAATTTGTCAGTTGAAAAATTTTTTCAAAATTTTATTTTTTTATCAAAAATTTATTTTTGGCTGAAAAATGTTTTTTTTGCAATAAAAAAATGTTTTTAGTTGAAAAATTTTTTCGAAATTTTACAAAATGTTATTTCTTTTATCAAAAATTTATTTTTGGCTGAAAATTTTTTTCTGCAATAAAACGATTTTTTTGAAAACGTTTTTTGAAAACTTTGAAATTTTTACATGAAATTTTAATATGACCTCAACATTATAAACTAAAGGGGGTGAAGGGGGGCGGTAGGGTGGGCTGACGCTACCCTACGCGACAGCATCAAATTATCGCGGAGCGATGATTTTTACTATACCTGAGAACCTCAACTTTCTCCCTGAGGAGTCGACCGGTGAGCTCCACAAACAAAACCGTGTTTCCCAGGATGATGTACAGACCAGAAATATTTGAAACAAAGAGGATATATTCCTGGATATACAAGAGGATGAAAATGGGGGGATTTTTCCAGGGTTGAGGTAGGAGCTGGTACAAATGTAGCCTGGTGCAGACAAAAGCTACTAAAACCACCCAACTGGAAACAAAGGTGGAGAGAAAGCGGGGAAGATACATTGCAAAGTTTTCTACCATCGAGAATCTCCGCAGATTTTTTATTCCATCCGTTAGCCTGGACCCTGAAGGCTTATTACTAGCTGTGAGAAATAAGGAAATTACAAATTTATTTGCCAAGTTAATTTTAAGTGGAAAATGCTTCTATAAAAATACCTTCTTCAAATATAACATCTCTGGATACTTGATGAATGCCAAAGTTTCGCAAACCGCTCCATTGATAAGGCAAATAATGTAAATGGAATGGAGTGGCAACTCATAAACGTTTTGATTTATTTCTCCTTCCCTTAATAGTAAATCCCTCAGATAATATAGACCCAATAAGAGGACTCGAAAAATTTTGTTAAAATATAGCAGAAGCCAGACAAGCTTTCCCAATTTATTGGTTTCTTTCAAATAAACGACGTCACCTCCCTTATTTTCCACATCAAAAGGAATCAAGTTCCATTTTGAAAAAAATGCAAAATATTTAATATAAAATCTCATGTTAAGAGAAGAGACGGGTGAGGCCAAGTGCAGTAAATATTTCAGTTTCCCACACAAATTTCCGCTCAGCTGATTCAAAATTTTAGACCTGAAACTGAATTTTATTCTACTCATGTTTCGGCAAATATAGTGAGAAAACTATGAAAATAACACGTTTGGCATGAAAATTGAACCAATTTTGGGGGAATTAAACCAGAAGAAACCACAGGTGCGATTTTAGTAACGTTTGATATGGAATGATGGGAAGCAATATGAAAGGAGACATTAGACCTAAGGAGTTTTTACAGTGAGGGGGTACATACATACTTCCGGCTTATATAATCCAATTTTAGAAGGGACATCAATAGCTAGTCGATAGATTATTTAGCGAATGCAAACATCCTGTTAATTGGAAAATAAAAATTCATGAATACATGTTGAATCCACTATTAGCTTAGGTTGATCATTTTTTAATTTCCACGTGGTCTTTCCCATATTTGAATAATAGAAGAAATAATTATCAAAACATTTTCCAATCAAAAGAATAAGTATAAAGAAATAAATAAATTGGAAGTGGCACGAGGAACCCTAACCATTGTTTATTCAGAGAGTAAAGTCAATTAATTTTGCTATCCCAATAACCATAAATATGTACGAGATATTTTACCATACAGGTTTTCCAGGTTTAAACGTTCCACGCTCCTCAATTATCTTAGGGCAAGACAAGGATAAGGCTATAGCAAGAGCCCTGACGATGAGGTCGACGAAAATTGGGGTGGACTCCCTTTCGACATTCCCCCACCTTAATGCCCACATTTCCTAAAGATCTGATCCTTCTCTGAAAAATCAATCCTTGCTTCCTCCCTATCCTACACACTTGGATCTACTCTCTAGCTCACTTTTAAGTTTTAAGTACACACACGCATGAGCTCTGGAATGCGAAAAGCTCTTCCAAATGCGACTGTGAACTACTGTGAAGTGTGAACTGTAGTACGAGATACAGTGACATCACAAGAAAAAATGAGTAAATCCACAGGGAATGTGTAAGCCCAAAACATCATAGTCTCCAATTTTTTTCATTTTCAGCAAAAATACCGT
>JAQFXU010002537.1:0-20235 GCA_034693705.1 Spatulosminthurus flaviceps
GTTTTCAATAAAATATAGCTTTCCGATACATTTCCTCTTGTTTATATTACTTTATTTGCGTTGCGCCCAGTTATCGTTGCAGCGCCCAGTTATCGTCGCAGCGCCCAGTTATCGTCGCAGCGCCCAGATACGGAATACCCCCCTGCGCCCAGATACGGAAGAACAGCCCATGTTTCTCATAATTTTGAAGTAGAGTTTAAATATTAATAAATTCGCTCCTTGCTATTTACCTGTAGACACAGTGAAGACAATTTGCAAGTATTTAAGACTGGCTTCTGGATTTGTCGTGTTATGTGAACCTTCCCGCTCGTCAGAATTTGACTTAGACGGTGGAAATGAAATACCAACTTTCCGATTTGGAAAATACCAAAGAATTGGATGGAAGAGTTTCGGTTGCTGGTGGCTAATAGACAACTTCCATATTCGGCAGATGACTTCGGGTTGCTTTACAAATTGCTGTGACTCTTGGATGCGAAACTAAAATCACAGAATAAATTAAGAGAATAAATAAAATACACTGAAAAAATCATTAATAATAATGACTCCCCACTACTTCAGTATCACATGTAGTACAGCTTAAGGGGAAGTTATAATGGTTTCTTGAGAAAAACAATAATTCTGAGAAATACAGAAATAACTAGTAGTATCTATTAAAGATATTGGAATTTCAGGAAGAAAAAGTATATAGTTTACTTTTATAAATGAAGGACAGGCATTTGACTGATCAAAGTTCCAGGGTGAACTACTTCGGTGGATGCCACGAACCCCAATATTTGTGTTGGCTCTACTAGTAAGCCCTTTTACCTTGAAGTTACATGGAACATCTTGGTTATTATGTGGGTTGCTTCTTTGCTTAGGGAGATTAACTGCTATCAATCTGGAGGGGAACTTTCCACCCAAAGCATCGTTCAAGTAAGAAGATTCTGTAGTTATGTCAGGGCACGTTTGGTCATTTTGTAGACTGTCTGTAATAATCAAAGAAAGTAAATAAATCATTACTTCGTCCTTTGGAAATGAATTACAAATAGGCCATCGCATCGCATCACACTTAACATAAAATACAACCGTTCTTAACAAGTTCTGAGAACAAAAATATTGACAAAGAAAAAGAATATCTTCGTGAGATTTGTGAACTCTCCCATAGTCATAATATTTTACAAACTTTTATACGTATGCAGGGGGGTGTAATCCATTTATACCATCCTTAGACGACAGATAAGGCTTATTTGTTTGTTCTTCACATGAAACAGTGAGAACAGAAATCATATACATATAGAATTTCAAAATAAACTTACCATTTGGGTTGAAAGTAGCAGTAGTAGTTTGAGTATGGGAATCTGAACTTCTAACTGGAATGGGCTCGATCATTGGCACAATGGAACGTGAGTCATTAGAGTTACATCTTACAATGTTTGCACTGAGACAAATTAAAATGGAAATGACACTTTGGAAAAATATAAGGCCTGGAATACTTTTACGATAAATATCCATTAGGGTACTCTAGAAAGTTTACCAGTAAATGCGTTAATTGAATTTATTGTCAGTCTATTGGATATGATTTAGGGATAAGAAGAAGAAGAGTAAATGTTATTTTTGTGCGCGCCATGAATCCTAACTTTTTTCCTTTCAAAAAACCCTATTAAAGCCAGGTAAATTTTGATTGCTTTTAGTTAATTTTGATAGGAACTACCCCTATATCAGCTGGGGTCCATTTCCCATAAAATCCGTCAATATATCCATTCGAATCTTTCCGCCTCTTCATTTCCTTCCCGGGTATTCCGACGCAGAAGTCGGGTAGTATAGACAAGACACTATGGAGGAAAGGTAAGCGAGGGAGGTAGGGAGCTAAAGGTAAAAGCTATTTCCTGGGAAAGTCAAAGGATGTAGTCCTTCCTAGTCTCATCCAACATCATTTCCTATATAGCTTCCTATACCTTATGCACTCTTTTCACAGTAGGTAAAGAAAGCAGCTACACCTACACTGCACTAACATATAATAATTATTACTGTTTTGCAGTCGCTACTTTTATTTCGAGACAGATCAAAATGTCATGATGCAGATGCAGTACATGGTTACTGCTTTTTTCAGTCAGTTGGTTTCAGCAGGGCTGCAGCCTATGCATAAGGTTCACGTTTTAGTCGGAGCAAATGTCTATTTTGGGAGTCGTTTTTTCATTGCAGTTATACTACATTGGAATCTTCTAGGATGGTTTGCATTATTCAAGGCAAGAAGATACAAGATTTAGTTTTACGTGTGGGTGGGCACGGGCACGTATACAGTATGGAGTATATAACTTTTTCTTTGGAATATACTTCTTGATAGATCTTGCTACCCATTTGTCCTATAGGACATCCTATGGGGAAATGTGAAATAAAAATTGGGTTTACCGCACCATTGTTTTTATTATTATAAGGTTTAGCTTTTGCAGGTATCACAAAATTCGTTCTCAACTCTTAAATAAATAATGTGGTGGCTTTAGTATTTTTTGACAGCAATAAAAATGATGGCTTTACTTGATGGATATTTTGTGAGTTTGCGGAGTATAATATATTTGTACTGTTGTATTGAGCTATTACAGGTACATACTTGAGTATTATTGCAAATTGGACCGTGACATTTGACATTATAGAAAAGAAAGGAACATGAAGGTAATATGTTATTAGCAATAAGTATGTGTACTTATAAATGTAAACATTGCAATGGTTGATTAGATGTATAGTTGATACTTTAATATTGGCATTGGAAATTGAAATAAGGCTTGACAAATATGGACATTAATTTGTCCATATTTAGAGCTCGTGTCTGTAATTAGTGCAGTGACGACATTCAGGACGGAATTGTTGTGCACTCTGAATGGTAAATAATTTTGAAAAATAATTCATTTTTATAGTCGGACATCCCCAATATTTCGGGAAGTCTCATATGTGTAATATGCGGGAGTAGTATTGGTGTAGGCATCTGTATTTTGAGCTGCATTGTAGGCCGGAGGGACTATTGAATCATACTCAGGTGGAGGATCAATGATATGATCGGCTCCGTGAATGAAGACTTTTGCTTGAGCCTCTTCATCGTCGTAACCAGAGTAGCCATAGCCTCTTGCATCTGCATTGGAAATTTGACTGAGATTAGCTGTCGCAGGCCGGGAATAGACAGCATATTGTAGGGTGCGGTTGTACTCTGGTCGTTGCATTATGTTTTCATGTCGGATAAAGCCTCCAGTACTACCATGATCTGATCGAGAACGGCCAGTTTTGAAAAATCTATGAAAAAAGAGATATTACAAAATTTTCTTGTTATTCAACTTCCCATTTATTACCATCGCCTTGCTCTACTTGCCAACACAGGAACAGAGATTTGAGGAAATGCAAGCAAAAAATAGCCTTCAAGATGCACATGCTTTCACTCATAATTGCCGCACCAATAAAGTTGTAAGTGCATTGTGTACTTCCTCCCTACCAGCTTCCCCATACCACAACAATAAATATCTTGGCTTGGATGGATGCTAACAAAAACTTTCAAAAAACCCATTACATTGCGTTTCCATTTCATAACAACAATAAGTCCTACAAATTACCAAAGCCATTAGAAGTTGCATAAAAACTTGAAAAGAACCAAATAAACAGGACTAGATCTGTACTCACTCACTTTCCTCCGGCACACAAACAAATCGCCAGAAGAAGATTGTTATGGCATGCAAACACTTCATAAGTGCACTCTTATGATGGAATGTGATACAATTATGTTCCTAACTTCTCAAAAAACCTCAAAGATTCTGTTCCAGTTGAAAAGAAAAGTTTGGTGAGAAGTACAGTTAAATGGTCCAATTATTTTTATACATATACATTCATATAGCATCAACTTTCTACATAACCTTTTGCCCTTCGTAAAACTTACTCATAAGAATATTCTAACCACAAAAATCTGAGTAAATCCCTATGCTTACAATTAGATGATATGAATATGTAGCATTACATTGATATTTAAAAGCGTTTGAGTGAAAAAAGGCACGGCTAGAAAAACATATTATAACATTTGTCGGAAACTTTCATGAGCTAAAGAATAAATTTTTACTGGTGTAGTCCATCGAAGCTAAGAAATAAGCTTGCAGAAAACCTGAAATATATTGCGAATTTTTACACTGACAGGCAGCGTCTTTTTAGCACATCGAAGTATGTATATGCAAATGACTCGTGCATGAAATTAGCAATAGCACACACGCGCTATGTATATAGGTACCTCTCTTTTCAACACGTATTGTCTCCGAATTAAGCTTATTATACTTATGCTTCATATATGTAAGAAAAATGAATTGCTTCAATGCAAAGGGCAAGTTAGTTTACCCCTATATTATCTCTCCCATGCTATATGTAAACAGCAAAAAAAATGATTGGCCCACCTAACACTGTTATATTGAGTACTACTATTGATTTATCGACCTTAAAGAAAATATTGTACAGTGGCCCACATTCTCTAATAATTCAAGCTTTGAAGATCAACTCCAACTTATGTGGAGGAAGTTAAAATCTTCATTTTGTTTCCACATTAGTGCCCTACATGTACTTGTAAAATCCGTTTTGTTCTTTTCTCACATATACATGGAGTACGGCTCATTTACTACAACGCACTTAACAGGTTAGCCAAGAAACTGCTCAAATGATACGTATCTAAAGAATTTCTGGAGCCATTTAAGGGATCTGTGTTACAATTGCCGGCACGAGATAAGGTATTAATTAATTACGGGAGAGTAAACATTTTGGCTTTATGCGAACCTGAGAGAGTATATATGGTAAGAGATGGAAGATTCGAGGGAAATTAATGACTTGTAAAATAGTAGTAGTAGTTGTATATAGGAAGGACTTACTCAAAAGAGATACAGAAGTAACTGGGCTTGCATCCAATATATTTAGCTGCTAAAAAGAGAACAACGCCAACAAAGCAAATAATAATAGCAGCCTCAAGTTTCCCTGGTAAATGAGTTCCATATCCATGGCTCAATTTCCCTGACTTTTTCAATGGATCGTTTCCTATAGTTGCGGATGTAGTCTCAACTTCCTCCATGCTTGTAGTAGTCGTAGTAATAAAGCTACTATAAAACACTTGCCCCGTTGTCACTGGACTCTCTGTAGTGCTAGTCAAGCTGGAAGTGACTGCATGAGCCAACTTTTCCGTCGTCGTAGTCTCAGGAATGCTCAGCTATATTTACATACACACACAAATGAATAAACATCGGATTAACTTAGGAATGCCTTTTGTGTATATTCTATAACAAAATATCTCAATTTCTCACATTACCTCCACTTCACTAGTTAGTATTGATATGATAGTGGAAGTTATATTTTCCAGGACTGTATTTGTAAAATTCTCCACAAAAGTACTACTCATGCTTTCCATGGTAAAAGTAGCGGTAGTAGTGAAATTCTCCATGCTGCAGATATTGGAAATGTCTCAAACACCCGGAGAGAAAATTCCTTCAGTTTCGATGAAAGCTTCTCATAACACTGGGCCAAGGTGTATATATTTTCACAGTCCTAAAGTCCTAACTAGTATTGCCCGCTCATTGAAAACTCTACTTGAAGTATGCATATGTATACTTTTACCTATTTTACTCTTTGCTCTAATAGTTTTGCCTATAGACATTCGTTTCCTATATAGGCGTTTGGTTAACTCGCTAGGCAAATAAGGAAAATTCTATGTATCCTGCTAGTTACGTACTTTCCCAACTGACAATTATTGAATATTGCAATCACTTTACCGAACTTCCCTTACATTTTACTTTGGTATGAATTAATTATTGAAATTATCGATTTGGACACATGAAAAATCCTATTCTTTTCAACTACCAACAACACTTCAATTCCCAGGTTATGAACTCATATATACAGCTCAAAACCAAAGGTATTTTTAAACATACAAAAGTTTTAACAAGTTCTTCCCTGAGGGCGTGAGCAAAGGGAACGTTTTGAAAGAAAGTTTGAAAAGCTTTCTCTGCACAAGCCTTGTGTGGGTGTGCTAGCCGCTGACCTTCAGTAAATTGGCTAAAAAAAGTAGCTAAATATAGGTTAACAAGTTACCATAGTAGCAAAATCAAACTGATAAAAACATGGATTCTTTTTGACAGGCAATTAATATGTTGATACATGATTTTTAAATTAAGTTTGGTTAATTATGCCCAATTAATACAGATTACTGATAGTAATTATGTATGAGCAAGTGGGAAATAAAAAAAATTGGAAAATCAATAAGTAATACACGTGTAATTTGTACCATGCAAAATTCTGCTACATTTTATTTACTCATTTGCAAATTGAACAGTATGTAACTATGTATTATTTTTGTTTGACAATTTTTTAAAACAGCAGCAGCAGTCTAAGCAAATACTGTGAAGTTTATTAAGGCAGATTACACTCCTCTATAGTTGAATCTAAAGAGCCGCCATTATGTTCTTATTGAGTATTTACACTATCAAGTTAATTCTTTGTTTTCCAGTCATTATAATACATACATGGTTTAAGGACATAACATGTATTACTTGTATATAAGCGATCAAATTCATCTACACGAGCTTCTATAAAAGTAATCCTCCTTTGGAGACTATTATTACCAGAGTGAACTTACGAGAATTGCTAGCATCAATCAAATATCATTAGTATCAACGTTATTGTCCAACCTTAATTGCTATAACTGACATGACAACAAACCTTCTACCATATAAACTAGTTAAAACCGGAATGTCAGAAAACAAGATAGAACTACCCACGTATATGTAAACAATCAATTTATTAAATTTCTTACACAATATCCTTGCGACACTTGAATAGAATTGTCCGGGACGGGATTCTAACAACAAGAAAATATAAAAAACTTGAATGTTTAAAAGTAGGACATATTATTGCCATAAATTCTTCACGGTAGCGTAAGTAGATTATTGTAGCAGCAGTAATAACACTGGATGAAACTAGGGCGATACGAACTAATACCAAGTCCTTAAAATGAACAATGAACACAAAGCAATGTACGTTTACAGTTTCAGTATTAGTAGTTTTTTTTTCTTAAACGAAGAAAGTTATGGAGAGGAAGTCTGTTCGGAAATCCTTTTGTGTATTTTTAGTTCAAATGACTACAGCATCAGAATATCTTGGGGGTCCAAGAGTTTCGTATGAAGGAGGAGCCGAGATGGTTGTCTTAGATCCTCCCAGGGACAAATGAAGACTCCGGAGGTCAACAGGTTGAATATAATCCATGCTATAGTCACGAGACCAAAATCGATGAGATGGTAGAACTTCACCCAAAATAACATTTCCGTCCTCCGACACGTGCGTATTCATTATTATAGGATGTCGATTCAAAGGCACAATCAGACTTTCATGGCTTTCGTATGTTCTATAACCGCTGTAATCCAACAAAATATACACTCTTAAGAATTAATCTATAGTTTAGGCATATAAAAAATAGAAAAAATCCCACTGAGAAAAATCATCCGATGCAAAACAAATTATTTGTCTTACTTTCGACTCCTGGAAATATAGCACCGAATGGCAAGTACTGCCACAATGAGGACCACCAGTGGAACGACAATTATACTTGTGACAGCATAACTGTGGAAACTGTTCATGACTGGATTGGAACTATTGTAAATCGTCACAGTCCCTTTGGTTGTGATGAAAGTATCATACTCATGTAAGGTGGAAAGGGACCTATCGGTTTCTTCTGTGGCGGCTGACCGATGAAAAAGTGAGTCCCGACCTCGTCCACTCTTAATTTTCCCACTCATTGAGATAGTCTCATTGGAATCAATACTACTGTCATTATTAAAGTGCTTCCTTCGTTCATACTCCAACTCATCAATTTCGTAGGTACGGAAACCAATGCTTTCCAAAATAAATTTCGCTTCGGAACAATCATATCTACCACAATGTTGGAAATCTCCATTGCAGCTCTTGCTCATGTTGATACTTTTGAGTGGATCAATCAAATATTGTTGGACGCGGAGGGAGCAGTATTTATTGTTGTCTATAAAAATAAGGAAGAATTTTCTTGCTGTAGAGTTTCTCCTCCCAAAAAACTTTGTTTTATGGGTCCCCAAACAACGATAAAAGCTATATTATTCTTTTACCTGCATAGACCAAGAATACCATTTGAAGGTATACGGGTTTGTAAGGGCTGGATGTATTATTCCCAAGGGTGTACTCCCAATCATATGTGGAGAAGGAGAGTGTCATTTTGTGATCGGGTGAGTTCCACATCATTGGATGGAAAAATGACCCTTGGTGGTAGGAATTGTCTTCTTGCTTGAGGACTCGGCAAATTACGTCTTTCTTATTGTGCACGTTTGTATGTTCCATGTCACTCCGTTTGAACTACAAAAAAAATAGATACAAAGTGTATTCTACAACTTATAATTCGAAATGGTAATTTTATCGTTTCCAATTTTCCAATATATTTTTCACAGTCGTGTGTGTAGCTTTTTTGTGGTCGTAAAACGTTGATATTTATTTAAAGTTTTACCATCAATTTTAGCTTTGTATTTGTTTTTCTTACCTTGATAAAATAATCGCAGCTTTTTGCCCTCGAATAATCCCAGAGATATCTACTGGGATGAATGGCTCTGACAATGACTTTTTTCACACCACCCTGGGAAGTTGAGGCAAAATTACAGGGGAAATCATTCACGGGTCCAAATAGTGGAAGTTTTTTTGGCAGGCTGACGACAAGCGTATCTTTCGGATATTCTTCATGTAAATGCAATGGATTTGGACAAATTCGGTCATTATGGACGAAATCTATAAAAAAATCCAAGGTGAAAATGTATAGACTAATGTACTTTGAATAACATTTTTAAAATATATTGAAAAAACTATGAGTCAGGTCGTGGTCGTAACGGCAGGAAAATAAAGTTGGTGGGAAGTTATAGAGGAAAAATTAAAAATATGATGAGAAAGATAAAATCCTTACGCTCTCGATACGTTGCACCTGCCTCCTCCAACTGCAGTAAAATACTTGTCCAGAGAATGAGAAAGGTAATTTTCGTGAAAGAAGCTCTGCAGTCTTTGGCTGGACTAAATTTAAAAGTTAATAATTCTTGTAGCAAATGGCGAATTTGACACATTGCCTTTGCGGAATAGTCTCTGATGAACTCAAAGAAAGTCTTTTGTTTTCTCCTCTACAACCATTTGGCACGTAGTAGGATTTTGGCACAGCTCTTTTTCTTGTGAGAATATACAGAAAGGAACCTTTAGTCAAAACTACTGAGCAAAAGGCTCTCACACGGACGTTTTTTATATGATGCAAAGGCAAGGGGAAAAAAATCTACGGCCTGAATTCCTCAGAATCACTGAGGAGGATAGAATCGATGCAAAGCTCCAAATTTATGGTTATTACTTTCTCTAAATTGAAATTGTCCGGCTTTCTCCTCACTACTGCAGTCAGACTGGCATAAAACGTGCAACTTTCTCTCTCCCTTGGATACAAAGTATCTTCGACAGACGACCACCACCAACGACGAGTCCTATAAGAAGCCCATGCAGAGTAAAATTGTTCAAGTACTCCGAAGAGCCGCTCCAACCGAACTCTCTCCTCGGAAATCCGAACCGAAACTTTTTAGACTCATTTTGAGCTCTCTCTCTCGCAACTCGCAACTGCAAACTTTTTATATGCTTTTATCCTTTCCTTGGATCATAAAATGTAGTGAAAAAATCCTTCCACTTGACAAGCGGAATAATGTTGAGAAAAAAAACCTTTTTAGTCTTATGCATCAAGGTCATTTTTACTTTTCATATCCTTTTTTTCTTCTCCCTTCTCTCATAATACTATACATACATCCACGCCTAATAACTCACATTTATTCATCCCATATAACACAATTGTATAATAGATGCTTCCAAAATGCATGGATATGTACAGTATATACTTAACATGGCTACATCATATAGCACAAGCACATTCTTAACTTAAGAAAACGTTAACAATTTTATTCCCATTTAAAACATCTCCTTTTCCCTGAACAACATAAGAATTCCAGTGAGTGGGCTTTTCTCCCTTAATCTTCAAGGTTTCATTATAATGTAACATCTGAATAATTTAACAAGCTATAGGAAATCAGTGGGTCTTGTGAGTATCCTTATATTTCATTCATATAAGGGATATATTATTATAATAAACATAGAACACAAGGACGGCTTTGCATTCTCTACTACGCTGATTGGCATGTCGCAATAAAAATATCACAGAGATTTTACCATTTCCTCTGAGGAAATTTAACCATCTCGAAAAACTGAATGCGCTTCTTAAAATTTCCATGCAAGTATTTGTTCATACATAGCAAGTTCATAGATATAGGTATTTCTATGATCTTGATACATAGATACTATACTAATATATTTATATGCCTTTAAGAAATTCCTTAGGAAATAACCAGACAAGTCACTTAGAGATTAGGAAAAAAAATTATCGCCAAAACTTAATTTTTTATAGAACACTTTTGCTAAGTTGCTGGAATGCAAAAACAGCGTGTGGTGAGGAGTAGACAGACAGACAGACATTCATAAAATTAAATTATGAACAATTATTATATAGCGTCCGTGCTTGTGATATTTAAATATCTACAGGAATTTCCTCCCTATAGATTCTATATTAAGACTTAAGAAGGTTCTTAAAGCACGTTTTATGCGCATCTAAAATAAGTTGAGGATAGCGAGCGAGAAGGGAACGTAGTTTTGGAAATAACACCCTGCTACAGTTATACAAAATTGTGTCGACTGAGTATGGAACAATTATTATAGATTTAAGGTATAGAGGGGAAAATATCGTCGGCTAAAGTGCAAAAGGGGCCATATGCAGAAATCGCTTAAACGGGAATTAACATGCGCTACCATGTATAAGCGGTGTCTGCATATAGCCCCTTTTGCACTTTAGCCGACGATATGTATGTATAGATTGTTATCTATGGATAAGTATAGAAAGAAATGTCCATTAGAGAAAAGGATTTGAGGTAATTTAGGAAAATTAGATTTTAGTAGTAGGAGAGATGACATTAAGAAAATGTAATGGAGGTGGTTCTGGAGTAGTCTCGATACTATTTATTAGGATTGGTAGTTGATGAGTCTGTGGTTGTTGGGTTGATAACTGGCGTCTCGGATGGTCGTCGGAGTATGGACTCAGCATAGGTGGGCGGCTGGACTGACTCGTAAGGAGGAGGAGGTTGGCAGAAATCAGGATTTATTACTTGATTATTGTAGGAAGGCAAGTCTGCAGGAGCTGCAGCCACACTCCGATGGCACGTATGATGGAAATAACGTCGGGGTCTATGTGGTCGACTGGAATGAGTTGAAGAATGTTCCATTTGGATTTCCTCCGTTGATGTCCGGGTGAATGGGAGAACTGGCTGGGAATTTGGTCGTCGGTAGCAACGACGATGACTGTCATGGCTCCGCTCCCGAGCCAATTCTTCTTCAAAGGAGGAGCTGTTGGAACATGAATGGTGTCATTAGGAACAAGCGATTTGGTATATATGATAGAGCATTGAGAGTAATTTTTTCCTCTAATATTGGAGTGATTGTACCTCGGTCGGAGATAGGGTTTCAGTTGGTAGGAGATACAACTGATGAGGATGGACAGAACAAAGAGGAAGGAGATGGCCCTGGTCATTCCACTGAACAATGCTGCATGGAAATTCGTTGTGTTACGGCTCCCATTTTTAGCTCGAATATAGATGTTCCCATCTTCTTGAACTACATCAAACATCGAACTCAGATCTTTCTTTCTAGATCTACCGGATTTTCCCGAACCATTCAAATTATTACTTATATCATCGGTGTTGACCACCACGTCAAATGGGAGGTAACCTAACTTCGAGAGAATTTCATGTTGATCCGCACAGCTATACGCTCCACAAAGCTGATGCTTTATCCTGGAATGGTCACATTCATTTGGGGAGGATGTCACTGCGTACTGCTGAACTTGGAAATAGCATTTTTTGTCTGAAATCAAGCAAATATAGATCCCAGAGGATACATCACATTAATTTCATACCCTTCTCTCTCAAGTACACATTTACATCTTACAATGTTATGTACATACATAAATAATCATTCAAAATAATGGTAACATAAAAATGTATACATAAACCTCATCCAGGGAATCCTTGGTACTACAAAAAGATAAACGATCTTCCAACCCTACCAATGCAATACAATTACTTTTTTTTCGCTCATTTTTTTACTACACTTTAACAAAACATGCACATCCCCATACAAAAAATGAGAAATGAATTACACATTAAATCACATGTACGAATCCATCAATTTTCCCGCGGCCCATTCACCAATCAAAGGCACTGACAGTAACAAATCGTTTTTTCCTTTTTAAAAAAATCAATCAGCTGTTACTTACCAAAAAATGCTTTATAGAGGATGGTCATGTATAAAGTTTTTTTCTCCCCATTCTGCTTATGAGGTGGGGGTAAAAATCCCAGTTGATTCCCAGGCATTGTCCAAATTGAGGGAGGGTGGCTCATATTTTTAGCTTCATTTTCTAAACTCGAAATTTTGTACATCCTGCATAATTGAGTGCTGTTTAGTTGATTCTCATCCAATAGCATGAACTATAAAAAAATCCAAATTTGCATTTTTTCCCCGACGTACGCAAAATTTTATGGTGAAATAATTGCAGTTAATGTTATGCATTAGGGAAATAGGGCTTACCTTAACAAACGAGCCGCAGTTTTTCGAGCCAGTGAAATTCCATTGTGAGTGAGTTAAAGCTATTCCTTGGATTGATAATTGGAGAGGATTTCCTGCCCCATTAAATTTGACTACCTCGATGAGATGGTCGAAATTACATGGGACGTCAACTTCCAGTAACTTTCTCCTAATCAGGCTACTAACTCTTAAAGAAATTACTCGAAGATTATGATTTATGAAGGTTGTTCTTTCAATACGACTCCCAGTGTAGACTGGGTCGGGACATAATTGATCATTCTTGATTAGGTCTGAAATATATTATAATGTTAAAGCATTACCAAAAAGGCACACCTTTCTGTGCACATACATACAAGGCAAATATAATTACTAAATGCTTAAAACGATAGGCCATAAAAATCTCAGGATTTATTTTCTACGGAGCTCGGAGCTACAGCTTATAACGCAGCTTAAAAAGGAGAGGTTGATTGAATTCAGATTAAATAAAAATTCAACGTTCATTCCCTTACCCTGTGCATTAATCAAAGTCCAAAAGTTTGAGAGGATGTAAGAAAGTAGGAAAAATCTGCACCACTCAGATTTCCGTCCAAATTTAAATATCTTCAAATATGAGCTCATTTTGTCTTTTTTCCTGTTTCTGGAGAAATTTCACAATTCACTCATGATAAAAATAATTAATAATGATTTAATTTTTGGATACAATAGACCTTGAATTTCTACATGGACGAGTGGTTAAAGGAAATGTTTTGTATCAGCGATTGCGTACAGAATGTTACTTTCTTGCGAGTTCTATCAATTTAATATTAAATAATATTTTTGTCCCAAATGGCGATGTAAGTGAGCTGTTAGGATTTTTTGAGCTAGTTTAGGTAAACTTGTATGGCTTGGTATGAGGTTGTAGTAATTATACTTAATTTTTTGATTATTTCCTTGGCAAAAGGTTAACTTCAGGTACGGAATATACGTAAAAAACCAAAGTTTACTTCCTTAATATTACGGAATATTTGAAGGTATTGACGGGAAGAGATTACTTTCTCCGCATTTTCACTCTGAATGAAAGGGAGGAAGAAATTAAGGAAATCTTGTGATTTCTCCGTTGCACTCTCTCACTCTCCAAGCACGATCCCTTTCTAAAAGGATCGATACTTTCATCGAGCGCACGTATGTAAGTTTTAACCCGCTCCCAATTTACGTCAGCTTCTTCTTCAGCTACTACTCCCCGAAGGAGTTAGAAACTTGGCTCCGTTCCTAGTTACCTCTGGCTTTCTGGCTCTGTATATATATACTGTAGATTCTTGAGTATATGCAAGCTCGAGTTATTTCTCCCAAAACATGTGCAATATCGGCCTCGAAAATCCTAAGGAATGAGTACAGCCTTGGTCTTATAGCCAATTACTGACATTATCATGCATTTGTAGTTTCTCCAGACTTTATTATTTACTTTGAACCTACTACAACAAAAGTACGTAGGATTTCAGCTCATTTTGTCATGCAGTTTGGGTTGTTCTTGTGCTGTGCAATGTGTAGGAGACTGGAAGTTGTTAATTTTCCTAGTTCTTTTATTTGCCGCTTGAATTTTTCACTGTATCCCATAAAGGCATGTCTTGTAGCTGGGAACAAAGGGAATGGAGTGATTACCCAAGCTTTAATGTTATGCAGATTTTTTATGCACACACAATCCTTTGAGTATGTCAACATCCCGTGTATTTTTCCGTGACCTTTTCCACAGTTGTCTGGAATCGGTTCATTTGTAGTGTGTAATTTAAGTTATATATGGGAAGTTTGAGAGCAGTGGGAAAATCAATGACTTGATGCAATACTGTTAGTATTTTAGTATCGTAGGTTTTTGTATGGGCACTTGTTATATAAATTGGTTCACTCAACTCTCTCTCTCAATGGAAAGATCTTGTTCAGATAGGAAATTAAAGTCCAGGCTAGCGTAGATGTTAATCCAATTTGTGGTTCCATGTTCCACAACGTTATATGTCATTCTACTTTTCTACAATCGTATTATATATTTGTACGTATAGACTTAGGGGCATTTGACCTGAAAGTAAACAATATGCATTATTGAAATAATTGATATTGCTACTTTCTCAGGGATTAAACCTTGACTGAAGGTTTTCGCGCCGTAAGATTTTAATAGGATTAATGTGGAAAGACCATTATCTTTGAGAAAGAGTTAATGAACTTGTCTTTATTTTCTTATAAACAGCAATACAGTCTGTTGATGAAGGTACATTTGAAGTGGGATGTCACATGTTCATATGTATAAAAAATATAATCTGAGATACAAAAATAGATAACAATGGATTGCAGCAGCGTTGTTGCAAATAATAATAACAAGAATGGCAAACTTGACAGTGAGAAGTTTATGGATCCAATATAACAACAACGACAAAAAAAGAAAGAAAGGGAGAAATACAATTTTAAGGTTGTCCAGTTGCAATAAACTTTCCCCGGAGAACACATGCTTGTTTTACGCATCAAAACAAAGGCAATCCCACGTCCGACACCAACACCCTTTCTTGTAATTTAACCTCATACAAGCCGAACAGCACGTACCACCACTTCCTCCAGAGAAACCGCCACATGCTTTGAAATCTGAAGCACCATCTTCAACCTTAAGGACCATTCTCTTTGGGAACGGTGCTACTTTCGTTGAGCCATGACTACTTATGTAGCGTTCTCCCGGACCCAACTCATTGCTATTCCTCGTTGAGTCCACGTCATACACTGCGTTACTCATTGCCTCAAAATCCGATGAATCTAAAGCTTGATATGCGGATTGACCACGTATCTAGAAATTAAACGGTATTTTAAAAAAATAACGTTCCTTGGTAATTTTCCCAATAAAATTGAATTTAAAAAATTCCAATATTACAGAATTTTTTCCGCTGCTAAAAATACTATAAATGGAAATGGAAAGCTTACCTCAAAAGCACAGCAAGCTAAAAACACCATTAGAAAGAAAACTTCACCGCGTGAGAACATGGTTAAAACTCTAGGGAAAGAGAAACTTGGAATTGAAAAAAAAATCACCGTAACTATATTAAACAGCGTTGAAAAAACAATATTCGAAGTGTATGGAAAATATTTCAACAAGACTGTAAATTATTACTTAATGAAACAAAAGGGAACGTGAAGGAAATGCAAGAGGAAAACACGTTCGATCTCAGCCAGCGAGGAAACCCAACTGTCACAACCATTGTCACTTCATCCGTATACTATACACCATAGAAAATTTACTCCTAGGGGATTGTTTGATTAACGAAGGAGTAGCAGTAAGTAGGAGCTTTCAACAACTGATTTTTCACTTTTCATATTTTCTCTCATACAAAACTCATACCACCCTATTTTACTACAAACTCATGCACCAAACTGTTTCCTTACCGGAAATTTTCTATTTTTTTCCACTATCCTTCCCTCGCACTCCAATTTGTAGTAGTAGTATTCCCCCTGCACGCAATCCGCAATCTCTAGGTACTTCACAAAGGATACGCAAAGTGTTTATTCCATTAGAGAAGAAAAACACACCCTAAAATTACCATTACTATAGATATATTGACAACCTGTCACAAATTGGTTACTTATGTGAATAACTCTGAGTAATAAGTAAGAAATTCAAACTTTACTCGTGTAGCATTAGATCTACATAGTACCACTTACGTGGAAAGCACATGGAGGGACAAGTCATGTAACACCCATTAGAGGTGCGTTATTCTCTAGTAAAACTTCTTTTCCTTCCCAATATTTCAGATGCTGGCCGATGCAAGTCCTGATCAAGTTAGGAAAAACATGCACATCTTGTGAGTATCTAGGTATGTATGTGGTGCAAGGAAAAAAGTCTCAATGCACGCTGCCTTGCACAGGTTCAGTAACCACCTAACCTCATCTGGTAATAAGCCTTGTGGATTTCTTTCTTATTAACTTGTCTATGTATTAGTATATAACATACATATGTACATATAGGCTATGCCCTATTAGCATATAGACACTATTCACTATTAAGTTTTTTTAGCTGACTGGGTATGGGTCATATAATTGCTTTACTAACGACAGCAGGGATTCTGGTTGGGCATATGTACATTCACATGTTTATATGCGCACGTAGTATAACATGCATAGTTGAACAAAAAAAAGACTCGTTTTCTTTCAAAGACGTTTCTTTTATTAACCATTTTTATATTTCTATATAGACAATAAAAATATACAACACAGAAATCTCTGAAGATAATTTCCGGAGCATCAATGATCTGTATCGTATTTACCCAGCACCATCGCATCCCTTACATATCTAAGTATGTAGAAATGATTGAACTTTAAGATAATAAAGATTTGGTGAAATTGTTATTACTATACAAACTTCCACATACACAGGCGCACACATTTATACACACTCTCTCTCTAAAGTAAACTTTAAAAAAATGACAGATACATAAATGTAATTAGGACGACCACGTATTTTTTTCACAACTAAAATGACGTGTTACTTGAGCCATGGAAGTGTTACCTTTTGCTCACGGAGATGACTTGCGGCTGGTATTTGCGGTTGAGTTAATGACGGGATCAAGAAGCAGTTGACGGAAATCTCTTATGTATACTCATGGTGTGGCTATTGTGTTCGTGATGCTATTGAGGGACATTAAAAAGACAAACTATATACTAGAAAAATATAAATTTATTTTACGTACACAATCAGAGGAATAGGGAATTTTACATTGATTTTCTTTGTGCCTGAGTACAGGAACAAATTTACATTATTTTAAAACTTTCTTCTATAGTAACACCTCTGTAGTAAATGTATGTGTATGTACATTATTAATTATTCAAACTTTCCTATAAATCAGACGGAGAGTTAATTGGAATGTTAGTTTTTTCCTTGGATAATACTGTACAATTTTTTTATCATATAAAGGGGAGCGGTTCATTGAAAGAAAAATTTACATGAGCATTCATATTCAAAGCAGCACATGGCTATTAATCAGGTAGTGTAAGTATATGAAATTATATGAGGTAACTACAAGATAACTTCCTTTGCAAACTAATTGAATCAATTGATAGAAAGATTTAAGGAATAAGTTGAGGTAATTTTTTTTACTCAGGTACTAATAGGAATTCGTGTGGTAAAAAATAGAGTGATAGAAAATGAAAATTACATTTTTGGAATTTTTAGCTTTGTCAAATTTCCGACTCAGAAAGACAAACGCTACAGTGCGTGGCATGAACTTGTAAAAAATCATCCCATAATTCGTGATGACATGAATGGACTGTTTCCGTGTCTTCCACTTGGACGCTTAGTTTTCGTTGTCTATAAAGAAATTGGAAAATTAATTTTTTCTGAATATTATGAGGAAGAAATAGTGAGACTTGTATTAAGGGGGAGCTTACTTGACATATGAGAATAAGAAGAGGTAGACTCCAGTAAAGAAAGCAATTACAAATGCGATGAGCTCAACGAGGGAGAGATACTTTTCTAATTTCTCTCGTCTCGCAGCTGGAAATTCATCCGGATTCTCCAGACTGAGAATATTTAAGAATGAATCCATGGTTTCATTGGACTCTTGGGATTTATTCTCAGCTTGGATAATTGAGAAATTCATTCGTTCTAATACTTTAATCTGATCAATGTCACAATTATAAATTCCACAGTTCTGGTTGATTATTTCCCAGGGCTGACATTCCAGTCTGTTCTGGTTGATGGCATACTGCTGCACCTTGAGCATGCATTTTTTGCCTTGTGCTGTGAATAATAAAAGAAAAGAGAAATCACGATGGGAATGATAATATCTGTAGATGGGTGCTAAAAGAGAGGGAAAGTCATTTTATAACAAGGAAGTTTTTACCTGTATTGCTTATTACATTGAAAGCAAACTGAAGGAATTGTGGTCGGACTTTTGAAGTTTCAGGAGTTGTTTCTGCATTTAAATTCCCTTCCCATTCCGTAGAAAAATAAATACCAAATTTATTTTTGGGGTAGAGCCATAGCTGAGGATTGTAGAAGGTCCAGGGTCGGGTATTATTTTTCCATCTCTCCATCTTACACCAATGCTTGGGCTCCGATCGAAGCTCTGAATCTTCGAGTTGGAACTGTACAAATTAATAAAGAAAATATACATATACCTCCAAGAAAATAAATATTAAAAATCGAATTTCTTCCTCAATACTTACACTAATCTGAATCATCCCTTCACACTGTTGAGCTTGAGAATAATTCCATGGAGTGTTACTAGAGCTAATGGCACGGATTAAAACTCTGGACTCATCCTCCAAAGAGAAGACGCAATTCTTCCTTCTCCAAGCCGGATTCATGAGAGTCATGGAATTTACTGCAACTACTTTACGATTCCGTGCATTCACATTCCTCGGTAGGTTGAGATTTGTGATGGGATTTGGACAGAGCTGATCACTCATGAGTATATCTGCAAATAAAAACAAGCCAAATACTAAAAATTCCACAATATTTTTTTCAAATTTTATTCCAACGAAATAAATAATTGTCACGCTCCTTAAATATTTTCCAATTTTAAACTTACGGTCATTCCTAGCATAGCCGGATGCTAGGCCTTGGCAGTAGATCAAATAAATAGTGATTTGGAATGTGATGACACTTATGACAGGGAGTCTGTGAATTTTCATAGTGAGCTGGAAGCTGAAAAAAATTCCAGGGTAACTACACGGTCCTGCTCCTCCTTCCCTCCAGCCACTGTATTGTCAAGTTCGGAAACAAGGACAAAGTTAAACTGGTGATGGGAGCAACGTGCATGTGAAATAAATAGGGCCCTCATCCTTGAAAGATCCAGCTGAGGATGGAAGGGAAAGGAATGTGAACAGATTTTCGGTCAACCTCGGCAATTCTCGATCTCTTCAGATTTCGGAAGCTTCTAACTTTTTACCCGGTCTCTCCACACATTCACTCTCCAACACTTCCTCTTCTATTCCTTCCCATGAAAATATTTCTTCTTCTATTCCAAACGCAAACTATGCGAAGTATGTATAATCAATAATTTTCCAGAATCCTCATCCCAAATCCCAAAAGTTTACTCTTAAGCCATCCGTATACATGCATACTTATCACTTAATGGAATTTCCATGGTGAAATTCATGAATCGCCAATTATATGGTTCACACGTCCACGTATACATACCGTGTACACCTGAGCACCATACCTAAACTTAATCCGTGTATTCATAATCATTCATGTGGAGAAAACTTATTTCCTTTGAAAATCCTCAAGGATTTCTCTGCTTCTATAAATGTATTTAAATATAAATTCCCTTTGAAAGATCAAGGGAACCAAAAATGTGTTTCATTTTGAATTATTTATTCCCTGAAAAGATTCTTCAGGTTCAGAATTAGTCTAACAATTTCAAAGATTTGTATTATAGGAAGTTACAGGTCAGAGATTTTTATTCATTGAAAATATTTCTTTCATTTCCCTTTCCCTTTCCTCGCCTACAATCTACACTCTAAAAAATAATTTTGAAAATCGATAGGATTCCTGGGTCAAAAGGCTTGGACGTGGAAACCTGTTACAAT
>JAQFXU010002538.1:0-20235 GCA_034693705.1 Spatulosminthurus flaviceps
ACACGAGCGATTCTTATGGGTAGTAAGCCGTCAAAACTTAATCTTGAACTGACACAGCAACTGCGATAGAAACTACGCCTGAAAATGTTGATATAACAATTCTATATGAGTATTTACTGGAGCCGAAGGCTCTTCAGCGGTTCGAGATTAAAGTCTCACATAATTATAAACTCTTATGGCACTACACTACACTACAACAGCCAACACGTTGGAGAGACAGCTTGATTTGAATATAAGTACAAAAGGTTCATAATTGCATTATATAGAATGCGAGTTCTCATGCTCATGATTGTGTCTACATGGAACTGCTTAAGAGTATTTAAATGTTTTCCCGTACCCAATATTTAATTTAACTATAGAGAGTGCGAGTCCACAGCCATAAACACGCACGTATGTGTAACATGTATCGAATAACAGGGGTGTATATGTTAGTAATTAGGGAGACCTTGAACCGTTGTAATACATGAAAAATACTTGACTCTCCTTCCACACTTCCTTCAGCTGCCAGAGTTAAAAATTCCAATAACCTTGTATTAAGGTTGATTTTCCCATTTGATTCATACTTCACACTGCAACTGCAACTACATTGTAAACAACAAAAATTATTTACAACTTAAGAAGACTCCAGCGACCCAATCATTACAACATTTTTTGACTTGGTGTCATCTAAGATGTTCTGTAACATGCTTCCTAAAAGATACTATAAAAAACTATAAAAATGCTCTATAGAAGGCCAAGACCTGGGGATCAGTTGAATAAATGAGTTTTATTTTATGAAATAACGCGTTCTATGGCCGGGCAACATGGAAAAATATTTTTAGTGTGTGTTAGCTGGTGAATGAAATAATAGCAACAATAATAACAACTACAGTTACTTCTAAAATAGTAGTTTTATGAATAAGACAAATTATTTTACAAAAACTTTAAAATAAAGTCTAATTCTTTGTCTTGCTTGACCTAATTTATTCAAAAATTCAAACTAAAATTATAACCTTTTCAAAAACACTAAAACCAATACGTATAAGTGTCGAATTCGATGAGTATACGTATACGTATACTCATCGAAGAGTATTACTCTTCGACGAGTTCGACGTAAGGTGATTGGATGTAATTACCAATTACCATGTATGACAAAGATATAATCTATAAAAATTCAAAGTCACAATAACAGCAGAAATTCCTGAGCGAATCTTTTCGCTGTAAGCACAATAATGTAAATTGTAAATAATGGGCACGCTTAGAAGCCACACAGGGGCAGGTCAGTTAGCTGATTAATGCCTAAAGCTGTGTTTAGAGTTCACGAAAAGTTTTAGTAGAGAATCACTCCGTGAAACTTTTCTTTCACGAATGATTTTTTTGTATGTCTTATCTTATCTTATCTTTTTTCCTGTCGGACTATAAACACGGAATTCGCATGAAACTGAACGAATCATCTAGTGAAACTACCTTCACGGCCGACTCTAAACACAGCTTTATCAATATAATTTACTGCGCTTATGGGAATTAATGGATCACTGAATTGTATAAGATTTTTTAAACAAATTTTGTTCTTTATTTTTGCATATTTTTATTACAAAATTTTGGTGAACCAAAATCATAAGTCACAAATGGTTATAAAATTACTTAAAGTTGCACTCTACCCATCCCCAGATGCATGGCTCTTTCTGCTACTTTTACTCTTTCTTCCAAAAGCTTAATAGAATTGGAGTCCAGTTTAGATTCTACGTTTTCTCCGTCGACAGAAATGGAAGCTTTTAGTAAGAAGTGTCCCATGAAGAGTCGGAGACTTTCGCGGAATATGTTAAGTTTTTCTGACAATGCAGTTTTAGAAAAAATGTCTTGAATATTTTCTTTATTTTCCTGAAGTAATACCCCAGTCAAGATGGTCTTCAATAATTTTAACGATTGCTTTTTCAGGTCGCCAAATTCTACCACTTTCAAAACAGTAATTGGTAAGCTTTTTTCATTTATTAAATCAATTAGTAGATGACTGATATTGTCCAGCTGCTGGCCTGATAAACTCGGTAAATCCTTCAGACGGTCCCACAGACTAAATTGGAGAGTGAGCTAAAAAAACCGAAGAAGTAAATCAGAGCAATGAAGATTTTTCAAGTACAAGAATTATTTAAAGATTCGAACAAACCATGAATCGCCGATCAGTCGCACAAAGTTTGAACAATATTAGGCCGTAGTAAGGATTGTACTTTTTTTCGTGCAGGCAGCAATAAACTATCACATGCACGATTTCTCTTTCGAGTTGATTCTTAAGCCCCAAATGCGTAAGTTTTTCGAAGGCGTCTAAGTAATCCTGTGAGCATAATTATTCGGCAATCAATAGAATTGTTAACACATAAATTAAACATGATTTACTTGGCGCATATTGTATCAAAACCTCAGCAGTCATAATAACTGAGAATATATTTCTTCGTGTGTCAGTATTCATGCCAAACCGCTTAGCTTTAGCTAATAGTTTGGAATTTATTTTAGCTTGTTCTTTGGAAATTTTAGGTTTGCTATCATCGGTTGCATCCAAATTTCCTTGGGATTCATCATTTGACCATGCAGAGCCAACTATCCACCATCTACCTTTGGTTTCAGCTACAAATAAACAATGATTAGACAACTCAAGTCAAATTCAAACAGCGGGAAGTGAGGAAAGGTTGTTTGAAGATTGAATGTGTACCATCAAGCAAATCTTGCATTCCCACAAACAGTTCCGTCACGTAGTTTCCTTTATGAAAATGCTGCTTGATCACCTTCAGCAAATGTTCGCCGAAGGATGGATCGTAATTGGGTATCTTGGACATGTTATTGTTTTTTATGGCTAATAGTATCTCCAGCATGAACTTCACCCTTGAGCTAGTCATTATTAGTTAAAAAGAATAGATTAAAATTCTAAAGTTGATTTGCTTCAGATTTTAAAACAGTGCATTTTTTAAAACCAGAAATTAGATTACTCAATGAGTTCGTGGGATTTTTCACCCGCTTGCTGTTGCAGAAGAATGACCAGATTTTTTAATTTCACTGGGTCATCTTTTCTTAATCGGAAGCCAACGCTTTTAAGAATGGTCAAAATAAGCTCTATATCCTTGGAGTTGAAGTTCTTAGCCATAAAATCCAGGATATCAAAAATAAGGCTAGAACCGACAATCTGAAATTAGAAACCATAAATTTTAATGGCATGGTAAAATATACATCAAAGACAACTTAGAGGCAAAAGCATGATCAAACCTGTAAAATCACTCACCTTAAAGTGGTACAGGGATGAAATTAGTAAACATAAGTTTTGCAATTCCTTGGACTCTTCTAAATTTTCAACCTGATCGTAAATTTTGCGAAACTTCTGCACAAAATTTTGAATGAAAAAGGCACCTGCACATAAATGTATATGAGTGAGTATAAACACTCATCGTATGGGTTATCTTAAACTTTAAAAAATCCAGAAAAAATAAAGTTATGTACTTACCTATCTCGGAACCAATATTTGCGTGCAAAATGGCTACTAGCATACAATGTTCCAACACAATTCTGTCTGGCATTAAGGTGATGGGTACCAATGACAAATAAAACAGGTCAAGTAGACATTCATTCATTTCATTTCTGCTATTGGACATGTACAACTCTTCAATCTAAAACAGAAAATATTGTGTGCATTCTAGCTTACAAAACAAGGGTACACATGTGAATATAAAATGACTTGTAGTTGTTGAAACGTACTTGCTGGGCTATGCTATGCATGTTACTCTCCGCCAGTCGATTTAGAAAACCTTTCAGAGATCTAGTTATCTTTTCTCTAGAGCTCTGGTTACCCCGCCTCGCTGGTGGCACGTACTTTGCAACAGCGGAACTATCGGGTTCCTTTGTTTTTTCATTGATCTGAAATAAAAAATATGCACATCAGGTTTCCTCATGAAGAATCAATTCAGTCAAAAAAGTATGAGCAGCTGACTTACAATTTCCCCGGCTTTATTTCTCAACCGACCATAAATATCCTCCCAGAACTCCTCTTTATTTTTAGATTTCTTAGTTTCTCCCGTCACTTCTAAATCACCTTGTCCTTCCGTAACATTTTCTTCTTCGTCACTGCCGGCAAGCCCATCTTCACCCTCTAATTCATCGTCGATTTCATTTTCGGAGACTTCGTTAAAATCCTCTTCTTCACTGCCTGAGAAGTTCATATTCTCGTCCAATGCACCTTCTTCCGAGTCAGAAGGAAAATCGTCTTGGTCATCTATGTCTCCTTCGCCAAACTCTTCGTCATCTCCACCCATCATATCCTCCAGATCCGAATCTTCATTCAACACGCTTTTCTTTTCAGATTTCAATTTTTTACTTCTATCCTTACTAGGTGTGCATACTTCCAGCAAGTCTACAATAATTACAAATTAACTCAAACATCAATAATTAGAAACCCGCCAAATAAATCTGCAACGTTTTCAAATGACGTTAAACGAAATAACAGAAATAATCGATTCAACTCACAGTCCAAACCATCCGTTCTAAAAGATTCAGGAATTATAGCTTTTTTATTCAGTCGTAATTTCTTTTCCAACTGTCTTATATGCCTATCTTCCTCTTCATTATCCTCCAAGAGTCGCTTCCTCCTCGACTCCTCCATCCCTCTCTTGAGTTCTTCTTCCTCCTTATGAAAATCCTTTTCAATATTCTTTCGCTTAAAATTACTGTCCTTCTCGTTCAGCTTCTTCTCCTTCAAACTCTTTTTTTTCTGGTTATTCGGATCCTTTTTGTTTTGGTTAACCTCCTCCGTCTCTTCCTTCTTCGACCTTCTCATAGCAAATTCATGTTTCTTCACCTTTTTATTTTGTCTTTCCTGCTTTCTCTTTTCCTTCCTACTTTTCGCTTTACTAATCTTCGGCTTGATTTGTGAATATCTTTTGAATTTCTTAGGTCGTTTCTCTTCATCTCCTCCTCCCCGTCTGACAACTTTCTTGCTCTTCATACTTTTATGTGCTATAAACAGACTGAACAATACAAAAATCAACAGATTAGAATCGTTTCCTTCGAAAACATATTTCAATATTGCTTATATTTGTTAGATAACTTACCGAATTCTGACAATCTATTTCTTTATCAAAACTTCAAAATTCATTAATGGATAACTATTTCAACGTAGCGTAGTCCATCCACTTTTCAAAAATTCATTCACGAGGTTAGTAATCTCAAGGAACACAATTCTGAAATTACTTTTCATTTCCACAATAAATCCGTTCAGTTTAAATGGAACATTTAAGGGATTTTTGCGGTTATTGTTAGTTGGACAAATAAAAATTAGCACCGCACATGTGGCTGGATTAATCCCGCATGCTTTTTATATAGAATTTAGACGGCAGGATATTTCCGTAGAATTGCAAGCATAATAACTACAGCAGGTACATACGTAAGTATGTACCTACAATATGGAAATCCATAACCACTTTCATGTAAATGAGTTCGCGCGGAAACGAGCACCAAGCTTTAGGTTTGCTTTCCTTACGGTTTATCATTTGGGGATTGAAGTGCTGGAAATCAGCTTATTATATGCGTTTTCGTATTTACAAAACTTTCAGCTCCGTCAGACGTTCATGTAAATACGAAAGTATTTTGTAAAAGGTTGATGAAAAATTGTGCTTTCAAATTTTATATAATAATTATTTTAGGTAAGTAAATGGCCAGCACATGAAGTTTCAAACTGACCTTACATTACTGCCCTGATGAAGATTGTATAAATCGTGCAGAGTGTTTAATGGAATGCCTTATATAACGCATGAATGATGAATAAAATTTTGACGATAATTATATCTGGAAGGATTTGTAGGATACATGTACCTTGTTAATAAGTATTTCTACGAAGTGGGGGGGGGAGTTTTCCTACTATTTCTAATACAATTCAATAAATACATACCTGAATCCTGGTGTAATTCAATCCTCTGGATTCTATCCCAATAATGCCTAAATCCTCGTAAGTTTGATAATCTGGGTTGTCCGTTTGTAGTGGACGTAATTTTTCTAGCAACAAAATTAGCCATAATATCTGTCCACGAGTAGTATCATTCGAATTGATGTGATCCTTGTGCTGTTGTAATATGCTAAAAATTTTGTTCGCAATAATGGAATTGTCAAGTTCGAATTTTTCTTCCCGTTGAAACTGGAGCCAGCTAATGAGGTCATTCTCAATAATGGAGTAAATGGATGGATGTTCATGGGGGTTATTGTGAGGAAAACTGGTTGAACTTGAGGAAAGAGAAACATTATTGTGATTGTCATGTAAATTATTCATTTCTAGTTGCCGTTTTGAATCTTGAACCCAATCGGATATTGTTGTTGGGTGAATATTGAATTTTTCTGCGGCTGCATTAATCGTAACCTTTGACTTGGATGAGGAGCTTATAGAATTTAAATAGCTTAATACTTTTTCCTTGAATTGCGGAACGTACCGTTCTGCAGCTTTGTTTATCGAGGTTTGCCGATCCATTGCTATGCTGATGGTGAGAGAGGAAGTTCTGGGCTTGCTGGCAGAAGTGAGGAAAATTTGCACGTGTGCGAAACTTGTTGTGTGCAGAAACTTGGTGGTGTGGTATGAGCAAGAACGATCCGACAGTAAGAGGAATACAGGAAAGACGTTTCTGGTTTCAGCAGAGATGAATATTTTTAGGATTTTATTTTTTACACCTTAAATTGTATGAATGTAGAGTGTGTGAATGAATGAAAGTGTCTATATATGGACTGAATCAGATGTTTGTAGCTGGAAGTTTACCGCCAAATTTACTGACAATCTTTTCCGGAAGTACTGTGTCCAAGTCGGGTGGAAAAATATTTTTCATGTGTAAACTGTAAATTAAACGCATCTTTACATTTCTGATGAGATTATGACCCGGATTATTTCCAAAGGAATTTTTTAAACACTCATTTGAACATTTTTTAGTAGAACATATATTTATTCTATTCTGCTTAACCATTAGCTTCCTAAATGTCCAATAAAACCTATACTTCCCAGATGTTTCTGAAAATGCCAGTTCATTTTTTGTCATTGAAATATCATTCCTAAATTTACTTGTTCAAAAAAATTAATCTACAAAAGTAAATAACTTTTTGAACCACTGGAATTTCCAATTAAACAAATCAAACATATTTTGATGCTACCCGAAGACTTCACATACATCCAAAAAATTTGAATTTATTTTCGAATAATGTTCAACTCGAGGAGATGATCTATTCATGCATTGATTGATTTCAATTGTAGTCGATATTTAGATTATGATTTTAAAATGCCATTATAATTATTATATAAATTATTATAATATAATTATGTAAATCATTTTTGAACAATTCTTGTCCGTGAGATTTGTTGGTTGGTTATGTTGGTTCTATACTGCTACGGCTTTTAAATATTATTGGACGGAATTTAGATTTAGGGGCATGATACAAAGGGGCAAACTTGTTTTTATAAGAAAATTGTATTTATATGTATAGTAGCATAAACATGCGAGTGACCATTTCTTTAAAAATGGGAATTTTTTGGCTCGGTAAAAATTACGCAAAGTGGTTGATAGAGACAAAAAGTTGATTACACCGGTGAATAAAAATAATATATAAAATATTACTTCAGGTCCCGAGATAAAAGTTTTGGTTAAATTTTGCTTTGATAAATCCCGTGGGTGAAACGATAAATGGTTCAAATTTTTCTGCATGGTTTCATTTTTTTGGACAAACACATTCATGACTGAAACTTTTTCACATGAAAAAATTTTTCGATGAAGTTTATTTGGACAAAATAGTTTTTCGTTATATTGGACAACATTTTTGTCAAAAACATATTATATCGGACAAAAATGTCTTTGGAAAAGTTGCCTAGATCCATAAATAAAATGTTCCTATAAAAATAATATCTTTGTACAAAAGGTAGTAATTCTATGACAGCTAGACTATATTTAGTTAAGAATATATTTTTAATATCAGTTGTTGTCGATGCTGGTATTGTTTTACAGATTATTTAATTGCCACACCAACGATGTGAGGCTGAATAAGGTCCAAAATTCGCGACCCTGCTTTGTTGATGAAGAATCGTCTCTGATCCACTTCCGAAAATCCAGCTTTGGCTACTTGAATATCAAACTCTCTATCTAAATGACATCCGTCAAACATCCAAGGCCAAAATCCGATTTTTGTGAGCCACTTTTGTCTTCGATGCCTCTTAGTATCAGGGTGATCCATAACATGCTCAAGGTAATAGTATCGTCCACCCTAGGGAATAGAAGAGGAAAAAAGTTTGGAACATCTGTGTTCTTCATCAGCGTGGCACGTATGTACCCGTGAGCCCAGCACAAGTTTATATAAATGGGCAATATCGTAGACAGATATCTTATCAGATCCCAATATTTGAGACCAATGTGTACATATACCTTCACAAGCACCCGAAGAATCTCCTGAAGCACTGCATCAACATCTTCCACACTGCACTGAACCAAAGTTGTAACGACTACATCAATGCTGTCCGATTCTATTTTCCTCATGTGCTCAGCCCCGGAATGAACAAATTTTTCCAGGACTAAATCACGAAACTATAGAAACAAAAAGAAAACAGTGTGCCTCACTTTCAAAAATCTTGACTTCTCATTTCCCACAATCAGAGTTTGTTGTCAAAATACAGTTGATTAATAAAAGGTTAATAACCTTGTCCTTATTTTCAAAGAAATATTGTACAAAGTGAGGTCTAGGGTCGACTACAACTAAACGACTTTGCTGAGGATAATATTTTAAATTCGTACCTGAAAATTAAAAAAACCTTTATAAATACCATACTGACGACAAGCGCAGCGCTTTTTAAGTTACTTGCAACATGATACACATGCTGTCACATGCTGCGTCAAAAATTTACCTGCTCCAACCCCAATCTCAAGTATCCTTATAAGTCCTCTATTTTTTAAATCAACAACTTTAGACTCGAGTTGGTTAAGGTCTTCAAACAATGCTTTTCGAACTTCTTCCAGTCTCTTGTAGTATAAATCAGAAAATTCTTTCAGTCGTTTCCCGAATAGCCTAAAATTCAAGGTAACATTCGATCGATAGAATCCTCAAGCCTATATACACATGTTCCTTATTATAGTCTGGACATTGTGGAGTACAAATTGGATTTCAATCAATTTCACTTACCGGTCTCTAATAGCTTTAGACAGTTCTCCTATGTACACAACACCGAGTACAGCAATTAGGCAAATAGGAACTAAATACGTGAGTATTGTGTCCCGAATTAAAACATCTATCTCTGCCATTTTCGAGGAAAGGATGAACTTGAAATATTAATTAATTAATAATAATTATTAGAACTATTCAGACTGTTTATCACGGAGTCATTGTAGTATCTTCTTGAATGCTGAATCGCCAGCTGATGATCATACACATATATGCTTGCATTTGTAAGACCAATTGACATTTGCTCCTTGCTTTCCATGCACTGCGTTCAACTTGGAGTCCACGAGATAGTATAGTATTTAGCTCAGAGGCAAGTTCGTCAAGGCCGAAGTCCATCGTCGACTACTAAACATCATGATGCATCTGTGTTTTCAATTATTCCACTATTCCAGACATTCATACAGCAGAATACAAAAAATGTGAAGCTGCGTTTGTAACTTACTTGCAGCCAATGCACCTCAAATGAGTTCGTACTTCGTATAGTAGGGTTGTTTTGAATATAGAAAAATTAAAGAGTTCTACATATCATTACTGATTCGATCAGAAATTGTTAGAACGACTGGAGGGAAAACTGTATGTAAGTCATAAATGCTTGCTCAGGCCAATCCATAGTCACGAAGTGACTTGGTAAATGATTATCTTCTCACGAGTTGTATACTTACTTATATAAATACGGTGCGTGCATGAAATGTTTTCTTAGCAGCGCCTTCCTTACGGTTATGTTTGCTCTTCAATAATTCTGTATTTAACTAGTTTTCAAGGAGGTATTAAAAATTTGAGTTTGAAAACTTTGCAAAAATTAATCATTAAACATTGCATGACTCAATATGAGGACACGGGATTGGGTTGATTCCATAATATAATAAATACATAATCGGGAATCAATTATTATTTAGGAATGAATATGTAGGACGGGAATATTTTCTGTTCTCCTCAGCCTCCCAGAAGACGGCAAACTTATGAACATTTGAGCTTGAGCATTCGCAATCGCAACTGCCTGCAAAAACCAATTTTTCACAAAAAGCTGTTTGTGCATATCATGGAATTTCATCATTGCCTTGAGAATTATTATATACTTTGACGTCGTTTTTACGCGGTCTCGAGGAAGCGGCATGAACTCAATGCAATTTATTTTCAAGACAACGTCTTGCATTTTCCATCGAACGATTATTCGTGTTTTATTTATATAATCAAAACATGTCTTCTTTTGTTTTCACAATCGTTTGGATTGTGTGGCGGCTTGCATTTTTTGGCGAGAGAAGTTATAACCTCAGTTCCATCGAACATTGTTGGCAATTTTGGCATACCTCGGAACAATGCGAGCATAAATAATACAATTGTGATTATCATGACTTTTATTGTGCTATTCTACAAAATAATAGATTGTACTCCTTTAGTTGTGAGTTGATGCTGGAGTATGGTTTTTGATAAGCATTGCTATATTATTGTTATTACTCAAGACAATTTGCGTAATTAGAGAACAAAAACAACCGTGTTTTTTTGGTTTCCAAACACCCGAGGAAGCATTTTGTCAGCAAAATTATTTTAGATTGAAGATTATTATTTTGGATTCATTAGGTTATTTAGGTCTACCTGAAACGTTCAGGCTGAAAATAGGAAGTGCTATGCTCTACTCTTTTAAAATACTAACCTGACAGACACTTCGTAGAGAATTAAGGCAGTGCTTTCCATACCATTATTGCGGGATGATATTATCCGCTGGCGGTGACTGCATGATGTGGTTTCGTAGCAGCGTAAAAAAACTCTTGGATCTATTTTATTCTACTTGTCTCATCTGCTTTAACTCTTCCAATCAGTCCACAAACAGGTGTATCGTTTACTCCACCTCAATCTGCAGTTCATTTTGTCAGTCACAGTGTCGAAGCATCTCACAGAAGCATATTGATGCTATTCTGCATACTAAAGCTAAAAATACTTGCTGAATATGCCTATTCAGCCCTGAGCTATAGAGAATTTTCTAAAGTCGAATTATTTCCTATGTCCAAAGACAGACCATTGAATATTGAAACGGTATTTTACCAATGGAAAATATCGGTCAAATCGATAAACAAGAAGGCAGTAAAATGCGTTGAACAGCACATTCAGAAAATGAATTGATGTGCGCCTTATTCTATATCCCCTTCACCCCGTTTATAGTACTCTTCGCAAGTCTGAAAATAATGCTTGAATTCCTGCATGTTCTGGCATTCGGCCGACTTGACGGGCGGAGAGATTTCCTCACGCTATTTCCAAGCCTTTCCTTCCACTTGCCTTGTTGATGCGATAGAAATCAAGAAGAATTACGTTCCTTGTGACTTGTGATTCAGGTTTTTCTGATCCATACATACTGGAAATGTGTGGATATAAGCTATTTACTTTGAAATCTTGCTATCTTATCTTAAACGAAATCAACGAAATAATTTAATCAAATTCTTAGATAAAAAATGGCCGTTTTTCCAAGGTTACTCTGAGCCAATCTTTAATTTAATGCATATGACTGAATTTCCAACACATTTCATAAGTGTCCCAACGAACATTTTCTGAAGGGATTTTCACAAAATACGAGGAGGATTCTTCGCGAAGCGAAATTTCAAATAATTTAAGAATAAAATTTTGAAGTATTTTTTGAAAAGGTTTACTAAAAACCCCAGCCTTATTATCTACTAGAATATTAAAAAACGAATTAAAATAATACAATTTCCTACTTCATACGTTTACTTCCGTACATACATACGAACGTACGACACAAACCTGGCAATATAGTGAAAAAACGATTTTTATTTCATCAGTCATCACCCAAGTTCGTCGTCAAGCATTATTTTGAAGCGCTCAAGTAGATTTTTCCCTTAAAATAAGGGTCTGATAACCCGAGGAAATAATAAAACCCAATGAAATATGGTACAAACAAAAATATCACTGATAATTTGTACCTTCCTACCTAAAACCTTGCAATAAAAGCGAATGTACAGTATAGCATTCAGAAAAGCCGCAGTATTAGTAAACATCTTGGGCCGTGGTTTGAGTTAAATGCATATCAGTGTGCAACAGAGCCGTTCCAATGCAATGAAGAAAAGCTTTTACAGTTCCGCCTCACTTTATATCCCGCAAAGCTCATACTGTACACATGTAAAGTCATTATGAAGTTACTCTGACTAAAATTTTTCAACGACAAATTTTTCTATACTCAACCTATTAGTATCTCCACTTCACGCTTACGTTATCGCACTCTGCTAAATACCACGAAATATCTTGCTTACAAAACCAGAACCAGAACTGCTACGCTCTCCATAGGCTCTTGCTTCAGTAAACATTCATAATGCAAAAGCCAACTCATCCTCAAAATTCTTCCCTCCATAATCCATTTTATTTCAGTAATTCAGTGTAGCCTGTAATGTTTTTACACAAAATCCTCTAAAAACGTTCCCTACTTTTCCTCTCCTCGGACAAAAGGGAATTAGTTTTGAAAACTTTCCCTAAAATTTGTTGGATTTGGTCACATCAATTCTTGTAATTCAATTTTTATCACGCACGTATGTATGTAGACGTACCAAATAAAGGAAATGAATGATTTTAGCGCATATAGGACATATAGACAAAAAGCTCTACCATCCAGACGTCTAATTCATTTCCCTTGACAAGTCTTTCACATTTTCATAATCAATAAAATCGAAAATTCCTTTAAAAATATAACCCAATACCCAAAAAGTCATTTCTGCGGAATCGAATCCCCAGAACACCTTCTGGCGATATACTATAGGCGATAGAATCTGAAACAAAAGCTCTCTAGCCATCGCTATATCATCATGGAGGGGTAGTCATATCAGCACATGTATCACTAGCACGCAATGATCCATATAACCTGTCAGAAATCGCCAGCTGGCGTTAGCTTCAGTTCCAAAGTTAAAGGGAGAGAGAGAGAGTTTACGAGAGGAGAGAGAGAGAGAGAAGAAAAAAGAGGAGAGTTGGAAAGGGGCGGACAAAATATTTATGCAAGTTAGACGGACGAAGTTAATGCTGCTCTTGTGCTGCACCTTCACCAACCATCGGGGAACTGTTTCGTCTCCACTAAACCTTCCCGTTCACCCAGAAGTGAGTATACACACTTCTGTAGGCAGGAGTTCTGTACTGGGTGTATTTCATTCCGAATGGTTTCAACATACTCTCTCTTCATACAGAAAGGTAAGCCTTTGTACGAAGCTGTCAGTTGACGAAGTCATCAAATACCGGACCGGAAGTCACTATCCAAGTAAAAGCTGTCTGCAGTTTTGTCCGCCAACATTTTCTGGATCCAGTGAGGTAAATTTTTTCCCTCAACTTTGTAATTTTTCCTTAAATTTTTATCAAAATCTAATTTACCTCTTTGGGAATGACGGCGTTGGCATGCCACGATGTATATAGCATGGCATGGCAGAGTCCATAAGCATTCTCAGTGTTCTAATCCTTTTGCGCAGCGTGTACATATTCTGTGCACACTCAATAACGAAGGAGGTGTATAGCTTTGTCCTGTGTCTATTTAACCTGCAACGCTAAGCTCCAACTTTATCCTTTATTTTAGATGCATTTCACGTGCAATTGTGTATCCGCATCCGTAGCCTATCTGCCCTGTGTACTTAAATCTACTTAAATTCCCAGGGATGCAGAGGCAGGAGCTTTGAGCTGCATATTTGAACATTGCTTTGTCGTCACGTTAGCATTAACTCGGATACTGACGTAAATAAAACTATTTATTTGGAAGTAAGATGTAATTTTTCTTTGACTTCACGGGAACTTCAAAATGCATTTTGCTTAATACATAGTTTCTTTTACCGCATGGCTATTAGTATTTATTTCGTGAAGCGAGTCTCAGGGAAGGAAGTAACTCGGCAATCAGGAGCATATTACGGAAAACAGGAAAAAGAACGTGGATTGTGGATCAATAGTGGAGCAATATCTAATCTAATCAGAAAGAAATGCAAGGGGACGGGGGATTACATACCCTCGGGACCATGAAAAGTCATTAATATCCTATGTTTAGTGTGGGAAGAATAACTTTTGTTCTTCCTGAAAGGAAAACATCTCTTATTTTATTTGGACGCATGTAATGAAAAGATAATTAGATACAGAATACAGATATAGTAATGTTAAGTTGCTATGATGCGGTTCAAGCTGTCCGGGAAATTGCTTTGTTTGAGGGATTAAAACACATTTTCCTTGACTTGAAATCAAGCTGAAAGTGTGAGAGCGTTTAGAACTGAATGAGTACTTATCCAAGGACTAATTCTTGAGCCTGTTTGTTTTGAAACTGTATGAAAGTACTGCGTAGCAGACACGTCGGATTTTGGTTAACGAATTTGCATGAGAATTTTCATAGCTTTCTATTTAATAATTCTCCCAGAAGGCTACATCGTAAGGACGTTAGTTGTAAATGCTGTCACCAATCGGGATGTATAAGCCCGGCCCACTTTTTGGGTATAGTTATATTTATATTTGGAAGGATTTGGCCTGGAATGCAACGGTATACTTGGACCATGAACTATGTTTACGTGGCATTGAGGAAAGGAAAGCGGCTGGGAAATAATGCTTTCCTTGTTTGGTGTTTGTTTGCAGGTCCTGAGTATATATATATATATATCTTTCGTAGAATACTGGAGTAGAGACTTATTTGTTTTGTCGGGGAAGAAATCGTGCAACATCATTCTGTTAGGCGGTGTTGCCAGAAATTGAATTCAAAATGCAGGCTGTCGGGAATGTCGGGATGAAGAAGACACCAGCGAAGACACCGGGCAAATGTAAGCGTTTTAGCATCGATTATGCCCAGTGGGCAAGGGTCATTGTTGGATAAGGCTTATTTTTATTTGAAGATAATTTTCTGTGATTTAGTAATGAGACTGCGATGCAGACTTCGCCCACTTTTTGAAGGATACTTGATGAATGATAATATATCGGAGAGGGACTGCGATGTCACTTTTGAATGCCAGGGGGGTCAAGCTCGAGGGCACAAAATTATACTTTCGATTGTTTCGAGATTCTTTTGTGAAATATTTGCTGATCAGGTATTTGAAAAAGCAGATTCTCCGGAAGAGTTGTGGGATGAACTCATTGATTCTCTGGTTTCACGCTAAATTTGCAATACCATTTGATTAACAAACTTTGATAATAGCAATTAACCTTTAATATTGCAGAAGGCGTACAAGCCAACAACTGTGTATGTCCCTGATGTCCCAGTATCCATTATGAAACTAATTCTGAAGTTGTGCTATAAAGACAACATCAGGCTTACAATGAAGACAATGAAAGACCTCGGCAATTACTTATCTTTGTTCGGTCTTGCTTGGGATCAGTTCAATTTTACTGAAGCTGATAATGAGGAGAAGGGTACTCCGAGAATCGTAGTTTCGAGTCACAACCGACCAGGAACTCCTAGACAACCTTTGCCAGCTCTGACGTCGGTAGTAAAAAAGCCGGTCGTTTATACAAATGTAGGAGGAAACTTAGTTAGCACTGGGAATGTTGTTGCCACTGAGTCCTCCCTCTTGAAAAATTCGTCACAAACTTTTGTTCTGGACGCTAAATCTGTCATGAATGGAGGAGAAGTCGTTCAAGGAGATTTCAAATTCAAAATTCAGGATTTCAAACTACAGAAAGACGTTCTCAAGACTCAACACAGGTTGATTTTGCCTAAACCTCCAGGAATGGGTCATCCTGCCACTCCTGCTAAAGTTAAAATAGGCCCTCCTGTGCTGAAAAGAATGCCGGATGCGAATTCGCAAATCAATACCTTGACCATTGGTGGAATCGAGGTGGAGATGGATCACGGTCAAGATAATGATGATGCAGAGGGTCAAGGTATAATCACTATAGAGTTATTCATATCGAATAGACTCAATTAAATGCAAGAGTAGTTTCGTCATTTAGGTGCAAGGTGCAATAAAATCATAATAGGTTGTGAAGTTCACAGTGTAATTAGTAATAGGGGAAACTTTTCCAATATTTAAGACGGTTAATAAATTTTTCATTCTTTGTTTGTAGAGTCGGAGCATTTGTTTCATGAATGGATGGCGAGTGTCGGCAAAGTTTCTCCTTCTCCCCCTAGACTGACTAAGCCTTCACCGCTTAAGCGTAAATTGATGACAGAAGCCGCAGCAGTTGCAACGTCATCCAAAGGTGGACAGGACAAAGCCTCCAAAAGGCAATGCTCGGTATGTAGTTGGGTATTCGACGAGGATTCCAAATGGCGTTGGCATGAGGAGCGTCACGTGGGAATCAACCTCTTCAAGTGTACTTTGTGCGAGCATTTATTCTCGACTCCGAGGCAGGTTTATCAACACGAAATGATGGAGCATGGAATCATTGGAGTTTGCGATGAGAAACCAAAAAGCAACGACAACCAAGGTTTCATTGGGCATATGCCCGTAGGGGAGGGGAATTCGCGGCGACTTGTTTTCAAGAATCAGTACGGCACACACTACCGCCGGGTTGTACCTATCGCCCCCAAAAAAGGAAAGGCCTCTCCTTTGAAGAGTTACAAAGGAAACTATGCAAATCTTCACTACAACTTCGCCAGTCGGAATTCTTTAATTGGAATTGGAGAGCATGAGGGTCAGCACTTAATAGAATCGCGAAAATTGAAACAACTTCACTGGCTGTATGTTTGCTCGAAATGTGAGAACTGCTCTGATTCGTCTTCAAAGGCAATTTCTCATTACAAGCTCTGCTTTCCGGAAAAGGAACCAAAGTTTGAGGATACGGTCGTGAAGTACAGGCAAGGATTTTATGGCAAGTGTAAATGTCCTCTTTGTCCTCGTCGGTACACTTCTCTAGGTGGATTCCTTATTCACTGTGGTCACATGCATCAGGAGTACCGTAGAGTGTTCAGTCATATCAATTCCGAGGATAAGATGATGTGTGTCAACTGTCGGGACAAATTTGATGATCCGGCTGCTTTCCACGAGCACTTGAATGCAGATATGTCTTGCACTAATCCACCCAAAGAGGATGCGGAACAGCTGGATAGTCCATTAGGTAATTCTGAGCTTGTTAGGCAGAGACAGTTCACAAAGTTGATTGGCAAGAACCCCAGAAGTGCTCGGCTTCAGAATCGACTCGCAGCTGTCACCGCTTGTTTTGAAGATGATCCAATCGATGAGGAAAGCTTTGGTGAGGTGACATGTCCTGTTTGCGGGGAAGCCTCAGTTGCTAATATTACTGAACATATCCAGAGTTCCCATCAGGAGTTAGATATACAAGTTGAGAGAGTGGAGGAATCCACGCTACGCTGCAAAGCTTGTGGCATTACATTTGCCATTTGTGATCTCCTCACACATAACAACTCCTGCACCGGATCAAAAGGTTTCAACTATGTTGCACAAAGGAAGACTGCACAGTTCTCATCACCAAAATCAACTACGAAACCGAAAATGAACATTTCATATCCACCTGGGATTGGAACGTCCCCAATTGAGAAAATGGATAAAGACGACCTTTTGTCAATAGAAGTGCTTAGAGAAGCACTCACTTGTGGAGTTTGCAAACGAGTGGGGAAGAAAATGAATATCATCGCTGAGTGCTTGAGAAGTCATGGGGTGTATCGCTGCGCCATTTGTTTCAACTCGTTCCTTTCCAAGGAGCAGAATTCTCTTCACTTAAAGAAATGTCATGCAAATAATGCTGGGCGTGTGATATGCCCGATCTGCCGTATTGTTAGGTCGAATGCGGGACAGCTGACTAGCCATATGTACAACGTACATTGGTTGCCCGTACTTCAAGAGAATGCTGTCGACATGCGAGCCAACAAACTTCTTAACCAGATGCAAGAAACAGACGCAACGCCCAATGAAACCGAGACGGATAAGAATGAGACTGCAGATGCTTCCGCAGAATCTTCTACAATGGATTCCGCGATTGAAGAATCAAGTAGTTTGGGGGTAAAAGAATTATTTGCGTCACCTGGAGTAACTCCACCTGAAGATGAAACCGCTGAACCTGAAACTGAAGCTGTAGCTGAAAACACTGTCTCACCTGTTAAACCGCCAGAAGATGAAGCCGGCGCATAAAAATAATTTAATAAGTAGTACAGCAGCCTTATTAATTAGGTGATTGGTTTCTTCTTTCATGTATTGTCAATATTTTTATTTTGTCCACGGTTTGTAGTTAGTGAATTGGGAATTGGGGAAACATCACCAGTAGTGGTTGTGTCGGAGTTATACAATTGCACCTAAATAATAAGGCAAGTAGGAGCTGTATGTATACCTCTACGTTGTACACTAATGAATTATCGATTTGTTGTTTTTACGACTGATTCTTGTATGTATGTCTTGAATTGATGGAAGTCTTGATTTTGATTCTATTTTGCTGTTGTCGTTATTGGAATTTTTAGGTTATTTAGTTGTAGCATTGAAGCAAATAATGAATATTAAGTTTTTTAATAGTTACGTTGTGCAGATATTTAGCGCTAAGCTCACCTAGACAGGGCTGTAAAATCGTGTATGTGACTGTCATATTATTATGTAGTTTAATTTCAAAACTTAATGAATATCTGTTACTCTTTTATTTGTTCAGTTTCATTTTATTGGGTTGAAGTTTCTTCCATTTGTTGACTGTTGTAAATTCTTTGTGTTAGTGATACTGTAGCTATTAGTTGTACTCGGTACCCTGGACGTAATCCCAAGGTTACCCAAATCCATGGGAAACAGGTTGTTTCGCCGGATGTTTTTATGCGAAGGGTTCAAACATCTAATGTGTGAAAGAAATCTATCCAGAAGTGCCAGGAAATAGTTTGTTTCAAATAGCATAGTATTCTAAACTAAAGTAAACTATACCCTATGAATCATTTACGTTTACGATAATTTAGTGTCGTTTTTTCATTCATTAAGTTACTGACATACATATAGTAAGCTCTCAAGTGTAAGTTCAAAACTTACTTATGCCTTACATGTTCCCCAGACAGAATGATTATTCTGTATGTGTAATAAAATAAATAAATATGATGTTTTTTTAGATGACAGTAACGGCTAGCAATTATTTATAACTAAATCAAGCTTATATTGATGAATTAAATATAAGCCAAGGAGAAGATTGCATTGCTTCATTACAATGAAAAGTACTGAAAATACATGTTTTAAAGACAGAGTCGTAGAAGAGATAACCTTACTTGTCCTAGTTGAAATTCATTTCAAAACATAATATTTCGAGCAAAAGTTCAAGTTGATGCAAAAAATTCACCAAAGAAAGGCAAAGTGAAAACGACCTCAAGAGTATTGGAACTGACTGTGTTTGCTGATGCTGCACTGCTTAAAAAGATGGAACAAGAGGTTTCCAACAAAAACTCATCAGAACCCTGAACCCGGTCACGTATGTGACTTAAAACAAATGTTAGTATGTGAGGTTGAAGTAATTTGTGAACAAGAGCCGTAGGCTCATCAGCACCAGTATTCATCATGATAAAAACAATATAAGCGAATTTATTTCGAAAAGCAAAAGAGCTGGCAAAAACACAAATTTCAACCGAGGTGGGGTTTTGGGCAATTGGTCTTTGCCAACAGAAAACCGAACACTGAAAGTTATGGAGATGAAGTTGGTTACAAAAATCATTTAAGGTATGCTGTCGCTTTTGCATGTCAAGTGTGAATCCGATACCCATAATACTGCCCATGTTGTTTATGATGGAAACATTTAGCTGCAAACAAAGAAGTTCATCAATCGACAATATTATACCTAATAACGTAAACCTCTCGCTAGGACGATATAAATGAAGCGAATCCCATCAGATATACTTTATCTTGCTTATTCATTCAACTAAATCATTGCAAGTGTTTGCTCTCCACAATATGTTGAATTCAGGTTTACCAAGCTGAGAACAAATATAGAAAAATATTTCCCCTGGATGTAGTAGCTCGAGCGACGTATTCTGATTAAGTAAAGTGTTGAGGAAACACAATCTTTCACTAAAACTAAGGCATTTTGTAAGTACATCCACATACGAATAATTTAAATATATATAAAACTTTATTGTTACTGCCTCCCATTGGAAGTAGCCATCACTGACTCAGTATACTGTATGACATAATC
>JAQFXU010002539.1:0-20226 GCA_034693705.1 Spatulosminthurus flaviceps
AAATAGCAGTTTTTTGCGGTTCCCGTAAAATTTACAAAAGTGGACTTATTCCAGTTTGATTCTAAAGTTCTCATATGCTCCATAGGCGAGGTTATTTGGAAGCTTCAAATGGAATGTCACGGTATGTCCTCACTTTCACCATTATAGTGTACAGGAGAGAAAGTATCTTTATCCCTCCTAGCCCAGTAATTCCATCAGAGGGGAACATTTTAAGGATGTGTTTTAAAATTAGAAAGCCTTCCCTTCACTCCTACCATATGCTTCCACATGTATAAAGAAATTCTCTTCTCCGCTTTTTCTACCTGCAGGGAATAGATAGAAAGTTAAGAGAGAAAGTAGAGAAAGCAGGGCTGGAAAAAGCATATTATTCAACTTTAGCTCATCTGCGTAAAAGGGGGGGGAGAGAGAGAGAGAGAGAGGAAAACCACATGCTATAAGAAACATATTGTTTCAATTCCTTACCTTTCCTTTACTTTCCTTAACCATATGGAGGAACTCTACATATGGACGAGAAAGTGTGAGAGGGGGGGAAAGGAAAGGCTGGAAACTGTCAGGACTTCCTCAAGACTTTCTCAAATATGACATTTTATAGCATAGAGCTACAATGTATAAAAGAAAATCTAATAAATATGACGTGGAAGTTCACTTGGGTGAAACAATGTAGGAGAGAGAGAGGAGATTTGACTGAGATAGGGACTGAGACAGCTTTCTGAATATGTATGGAGAGAAAGAGCTTGGTAGGAAGATTAGGCTGCTTAGCGTATGAGACTAAGCCAGAAAGAGAGAGAGGGAGAGGGAGAAAGTAAAGGGTCTAAAGAGAAGGAAAGAGTGATATAATGTAGGAATCATTCGTCCTCCTTGCCTCATCCTCCTCATTAACTTTCTCTCATTGAACATACACAACTTTGTCCATTTTAGTCATCTTTGTTTGGCTACTCGAAGAGCCATTCTTCAAGCCTCCTTTCCACACCAATGGACAAAGTGCTAATGGAAATATAACTTTCCTTGACTTTCACTTGCAATTTATCTCCATAATATCATCCTTTACTTCCAATAATGGCCTCCTTTATTCCCTTTATATAAATGGTTCCTCACAATATTATACATTCTTACAAATACCTCTTAAATCCATTATTACTTTGGCTAGAATCACTAAAATACACAAATATTATATTTTATATATATATTGAAAATTTCAAAGAGAAAACCGGAAATTTACAATACTTCAAAAGCTTCTGGTCTCTAACAATAATGGACCTCTTTATGGACCAATTTATATATACAGTTCTTTCAAGGATCAACTTATGGGGAAAGTGATGAGAAATTTCTTCAAGTGTCTTACAAGGGATATGAATATTATTAAATTGTTGTTATTATTTGTCTCTCACTGTCTCTCTCTCTCAAAATTATTTTCATTTTTCTATAGTAATGTCAATAGACAACTTCACCTCACTTTTCCTCTCATTTGTTGTAGGAGAAGTGAAAGTAAGAAAGAAAGTAGAGTTTAAATATTGAAGGAGACTCTGTGGAAATTCTCTAGGATAAACTTATACAATAATTTAGGGTCTCTTTACATGCACACAAGCACATACACATTGTAATTACTAGGCTAAATTAGTAGTCCACCAAAGTTATAAACTATGTCGGAAACTATGTGAACGTTCTGAGAGGGGATTGTAGGTTGAAAAAAAAAGCTGAAACTTTTTAGCTTTATACATTCCTTTCAGAATTTTTTTTTATATTTTCTCGGGTAAGAATTGAGAAGGGAGTGGGGGTCATGTCGACGGAAATATTAAAATCCTCATGTAGTTGAGATAGATAGGGAAAGGGGGAAAAGGCGAGAATGTATAGTCTTGTGAATAGTATTTTTTTCAAAGAAAAAAAAATATAGTGTACATAGTACAGAGGGAAAAAACGTAGAGTAAGTAAATGGCGCAAGTTTTTGCATATCCACGGGATTTTTTTACACACACTGAACATGCTCACATTCATAAAGGAGAAAGGGAGTGAGTATTCCTTTGAAGTGATTCTCGAGCCGCGTAATACGACTCCGACCTCAAAAATCAAGCCAAAATGTGGATTTTTACATTACTTCATGAACCATCCAAGTCTTTCATTTCGATCTCAGGCTACTCCTCACAGCTCCAATGTAGTACAGTTTTTTTTTCTTGAGAATTTCTCCCAACTCCTCCAAACCTATATTTTCTCAAGGAACAGGTAAATTCCCTAAACTTCCATTTGATACATGTACAATTGTCTAGTCTAGTTTCAATCAGAGTGTTCTTGGATTCTCGTATCTACTTGAAACGAAGTCACAGTTGAAAACTATGCATTTATTCAACTACATGCGCGTTCAAGGCTACGTTTATATGTACAGCACAAGTTCATCAATGATCCTTGTCCAACCGTATATTTACGCTGGATCAAGCATCAAGGCAAATTCCTAATGGAAAAAATATCATGGGAGAGTAATAAAAAAAAGTTGCTTTTCCTAAATTACAAAGGAAAATATTCTCCTCATCTCCTTCTCAACCTGATCAAATTGTATGAGGAAAGTAAGAGAAAATAACATTCACAAGATGAACTTTAAATTAAAAACATTGCTGACCTACTTTCACTTTCTCTCTGTACAGAGTTGGGGAGAGGGTCAATTTCCCCCTATCAAGAGTAGTTTGCATGGACCCCAATGTAATAATAAAAACCTTATTGTAGTAAATACTTACAAAAAATGTGTAAGTTTAAAAATTCGTCATAGTTTTCAAATTAAATAATTTAGCAATTTTCCAAGGGACTTTCACTTTCTTTGCTTTCTCCCCTTTCTCCTCTTTCTCCTTAATTCCATCTTTCCCTTGCTACAAATTGTTAGTAATACTAATGATTTTAAAAAATCCTTTGTAAGAAATGACCTTTATCCTCTCCATTATTACTAGTTGAAAAATAAATTTTCTCAAACTCAAACATTTTTTAAATATTTTTACTACAAAGGGGGTATAATAGTTACAATGCAATGGGACTATTGAAATATAAAAAAAATTGGGCGCTATATTATTTTATAGAAAAGTTGTAGGGAAAGTTTATGACTTTGGAGAAAGTCCTCTATGGAGAAATGATGTTGAATATAAAAAAAAGGTTGAGTTCATTGGGGAAAGTTATGTGGAAATAGTTGAATTTCCAGGTCGCGTTCTTTGTTTTAACAAAGCCCATAGATCGTGGTAATAATCCAGTAAATGGGAGTCATCAAATAATATTATTACCGCAATACTATTCTACCTTTCAGTCCCGTCCCATTTCTCCCATTCTGCTCTCCATCCATATAATAAGAACAGTCCAGACAATAATATTATTACATGAAATTATACTCGTACATGGTATACACATATAACTACATGTATAATAATTATATCATTTACTTCTTTAACATATATCAGAAGGACGCTTATAACCCATCATTCCAATGCAATGGTTTATTTTGTAGAATGAAGGGAATTCATGGATTCAATGTGGGTTGAAGGACTACATATACTATAAGGGAAAGTGGAGCGATTTAAAAAATCTACGTTTGTTATCTGAAATGATGTGGATGTTCTTGACTCTAATGCATAGGAAGAGAGATATAATTCTCTAAGGTTATATTATAATAAGGTATGAGAGAGTATACGTGGTACGTGATAGCTCTGGAAACTACAACGGGAGTTTTGCAAAAATTCATGTCCCTTAAAAAAAGTATCTGATTCAGTATGTTCAGACTTTTTATTATGAGTGCTTTGTGACGCAGAGCTGAAAAAATCCCACTCGGAATTTGTCAGCTAAAAACTTCAGTAAAATTTTTACCAACATAGGATCCTCAACATTGGTCCTACAGGAACAAATATATCTATACACAGAGTAAACAATGTAATCATACTATAGAAAAGCGTGTTGTTAGAATAGAAATCCTCTTGTATTGATAACCAAGCTACAAGTGAAATGTTAATATGTGTAATGGGGAAAGTTCCCCTGAGAATATCCCAGTCAACACGGAGCCATACGGACTCTTCAGCTCCACTTCAACCCAAAACCTTTGAAATATTCTCACTTTCCTCTCTATATAATTAATATAGTAATAATAATAATAATAATAATAACAACAATTCTTGATATAAACAAAATCCTCCATAGTTAAAAGGCCCCAATCCTCCAGTAAAAACGTACACACCCGTATGAATAGAACAAAATAGTACAGAGGATTTTTTTAAATAAACACATTCATAATAAACTACTTTCATACACATCCTCCCCCCTGTCATAGAGGAGATCCCTGGAAAATAGTATCCAAAATAGGGGAAATTTTCTGACCGTCCAAACTTTTCCATCATCCAGTCATAATGCAATTGAGGATGTCAACTATGAGAGGAGAGAACAGTCATCATCTAAGGAAGGAGTTACTTGGAGGAAAAACACGTCTGAGCCAGTGACTCTCTCCTCTCCGTATATTATATAGTGTGCAAGATTTTTTTTATAGGTGTGCATGCGGATCAATGCTCACCCACGGCCAGCCGACCGTACGCAAATGTGTAAAAGTGTTATAATATGTGCCATAGTAGAACTCTTCCCTTCTACTACATATTATTATGTACTATGTATATACGTACATGTGGCTCAAATATATACTTATAGACACTTGAACGTGTAGCAGAGCCCCTTTTATTTCACTTGATGACATGTCCTAGGAACTTGTCCCTTTACATACATATTATATGCCGTCCAGTAAGGGCAGAGTGCCTTGTGGAAGCTCACCTATTGTATTGATAAACCATTCATAGGATTTTGTATGATTCAATAAGAATGCCGGGGTGAAAATGAATGATGTCAATATATCCGCTGTATAATGGAACCACTTGACGTTGACAACCTCTCCCTTTGTAACCAATGTGAAGTTGTCCCCGGGAGAAATCGCTCCAGCTCCAGCATACTATAAAGCTTTCCACTATAGCACTACTATAATACTATGTATGTACTACCATCAAGCCCGACCGACCAAGAGTCTGAAGCCTATACTTTTCCAAAGAGGATTTGCAAAATGTCATTTATTTGGCAAAAACTTGCTTTAATAAATAGCATACATATGATATTCCCTACACATACTATCCTTCCCATACTATTGACTCCAATTCTTCTCTCTTGCCTTTAGTGGCCGCTCCACATTGCCTGGAGTCTCCATATGAGAAAAAAAACCATGACATCCCAGTAATGTGTGCTAGAGCAAATGTTGTCAGGACATGGAGATACACATGAAGGAAATCACATTTACGATTAGATTCCATACTTGTGTTTGCAGTTGGAGCTTTCCGATTGTTCCCTACTCAATGTGATAATACTCTTGTGTGTATGTATTCTCTGCCTGGGACTTGTATCAACGAACTATGAGTCTCGTCGGCCTTTACAACTGCCATCGGAGAAAGCCAGGAGGCTAAGTATTGTATTGGAGGATATAAAAGTGGTGGTGGTGGTGTAGTGTTGTTCCTGACAAAGTGGCTCCTATCCACTTGTATTTACTAACCACCGGGATAAATGTACACATGTAGTTCTTCGTGTACATTCTATTTTATACTCAAAGTGTCCTTGTAATTGTTTTGACACGAAATTTATTGTGGAAAAGGGCTCAACTTTCACTCCCTTACATGTACATTATTTTGAAATGAATTTATTTAAGTTTCTGTTTTTTTCCTATTTATGGTTTCATGTAATTAGACGAAAACTTTCCTTCCTCTGAAATCTTCTCCTACAGATGGGACTCTACAAAATATCATTGTGTCTTTTACAAGCTTTTCAACTTTCTCCACCGGCTCCATATAATATCTCGATGAGAAGCTAATTCTCACAGTGGGGAGGAACTCAATCTGTGTAAAAAGGCTACATTGGAATGAAATTCCGCCGTTGAGCTTACATTTCATCTAATAAATGGTTCCTTTTCATGGTGAAAACACCCCACTGCGCCAGAGTCACCACATGCAATTACCTATTGTTCTGCTAAAAGACACAAATTTTTGATTGATTCTCCAAAACTCTCTTTCTATTCTTTGACATGGATTTTTTCCTTTCTCCTCTATATTTTTATACTGTACGTATATGTAGCCCTTGAAAAATAAAAAGGGAGAGGCGAAAAAAGAGTGATATAGAGCATGTAGAGGAAAAACTACAAAGTTGTATGTTGTCTGGGAGAAAATGTGAAGCCAGCTGAAAAATGATTGGAAGTCAAGATGTCAATTAGGAAAAGTGATAAATAAAGAGGAAGGGGAGAAAAAAAGTTGAGAGAAAAGATTTTAATTGGTTTGGGTAAAAAAAATGGGAGAAATCCAAGGAGAGAAATTAAAGAAAGACACAAAGAGATTAAACAATGATTTGACGGAACATGCATTCCCTATACTCTACCCTTACCTTGTAGTAACTAGAAGATTGTAAATTGAAGAAATTGATCTCAGTGGAGTACCTTTAAGGCCATTGGATAGTATATATTTCCCATTATCACATACACAATCGCTTTTTACAACCTACGAGCTCTATAATCCTTCTCAGAAAAAAAATCTATTTGGAAAAGGCAAGTCCAGTTGTTGGAGGAGGAGGAGGAGGAGGAAGAGAGAAATAGAGAGAGAGAGATAAAGTGGAACAGCAAAAAGGACACGATTGTGTACGCAGTGCTCCATAATTCAGCAAAGTGTGAAGATGATGAGCACTCGAACGAAACGGTGTGAATTCACAAGAAACAAATTGGGTAAATGGGAGTCATAAATCCAGTAAGTTTACTTCGACGGTGAAACTACTTTCCCTTCCCTTGCACACCAGCACAAACACATACACACACACACACACACACTCACATACACCGACACTCACCATGAGTGTACACACAATGTACACACCAAAACCAAAACAAATCATCAGCTTTTCCGGCCTTCTCCTCCCTTTCCCTTCCAATTTAAGAACAACTCCTCTGAACGTGTGAAACAAAACATTGGCCTAAAACTCAACAACTACTCGCTTTTCCTTCCTGAAAAATTCCGATGAATTTCATAGCTTTCTCCGTCTCTCTTTCTCTCTCACTCCCTCTCTCTCAACTCACTCCTCTTTTTTGACGGAACAATTTCCAAGAAGAGAGCGAGAGGAGAAGGAAAAGTTGGTTGAGAATTGCATGTAAAAAATGTAAACTTTTACTTTAGGAAAACACTTTGTCAGCAGGAGCTACGTTCAAGTAAGGAACAACTCTTTTTATTCTAGCTCCGTCAAAAAGATACGCTTTTTTTCTGTTGGCCCAATATCGATGGTAGAAAAATGGAAAAATGCCTTTAAACTTGTACCTTAGTTTATTTCCCAACTTATAACTTTTCTCAAATGAAGAACGTCCTTTACTGTGGTGTTGAGCAAGAGATAACAATAAAAAAAAGTATCCATGTAAAAAACAACTCTACGCACACACACACACACACATGTATGTACATATACATATATCTACACAAATGCAAACTTGTAGTACAAGTTTCAAGGCCACAAAAACCAATTCCATTTTGTGAGGAGAGCCGACAACAAATTCAAGTCGTTCCATGATAGTAAACGGTTGCTTTCACACTTACTTTTCTCACGCTCCTACTATAGAATATCCTTAAGAAAAACATAGGTTAAATCCCGTTAACCTATATTTATTACCGTCAACTTTAATTACTCCAAGCCTCCTCTCTCCCATTTTCCTCTTCTTCTTCTTCTTGCTTTCTCTCTCTCTCTCTCTCTCTCTCTCTCTCTCTTTCATTCTATACAAGATCTTTTACAGGAAAAACCAACGCCCCTTTTGTTTGAGAGATTTTTCAACCAACAAGAAGAGACTGAAAAGCGTGTGGCGTTAGTGATTTTCTCGGTTACTAGTCGCTCTTACTTTCTCCTCACCACCAGTTTCCTCAAAGGAAATACATATAATAACATACGCGCTCTTCCCACGAGACAGGATCAACTTTTTCACACTACTTTCTCCAACCATCCATATACACACATATAGATACTTTCACCAACAACAAATGCTCCAATATAATTTCCCCCTTATTTTCAAACTGAGCCACCAAAGTAGCTCCCCTCTTATTATGTATAGTGGATATAAGGAGCTGAAAAGAAATTTACACACGTAGTCAATACATGTGTAGAGAGAAGCATTATATAAATGTAAATTTGACTATATTTCACCCAAGATATAGGTTCATTTGTATGCATGAAATAGGGAAAGGAGAAAGTAAAGGGAAAGTACATGCGTAATCATGCTTGGAGAATCTTATTGGAAGGGTGTGTTTAAGTTTTATTTTAGCAGTTTTAGAGCGTGAGAAAGGACATAAATTTCCTGCGAGTATTTTAGGAAAACCCATGGAAAAATGTTTAAACTTGGGCTTGCTCCCTTCTCATCTCATACACATTTGTGAGGTGCGAGGTGTATCTGGAGTATAGAGGAGAGGAGAAAATATTCTACAAAAATATCCTTTGCGTGGCTTCTAGTAACAAGTAGAAGGAAGGGAAGGACGTAAAGAGTGAAAAGTTTATTGGAGGTAAAAGGGGTAAACAACACTTTTATCCAACTTTCTCCATAATATGAGCCACATCAAGTAGATGTTTACTACAGGAGAGGGAAAGGTATTAGTTTCAAGATTAGGTCCTGGTGAAGACAAGTAATTTAATGTGAGGAGATTTAAATCAAACCATAAGAGTTATATCTTCCCTTCTCTCTTCCTCCTCGAAGTAATAAAGTTTGGAGTTTTTCGCTAGAGAGAGGAGGAGGAGGAGGGAAGGAAAATAAGGTATTTTCACCAAAGATTTTTTGCTGGTGGTTAAAAAAAAGAGAAAATTCAATTTTTTTTGTTGGTGTGGAAAGAGCAGAAGGAGTTTGACAGGAGAACTATATGGAATGAGTAGAAGAACGTTGTGTGGTTGACGGAAGATGGTTTGCTTGTTTCTCTCACCACTTTCTCCAACTGCTAGTGATGGATGTGAGATTTATCCACCCTTGTGTGGTAGCCACAGGGAAGACTCAAGACTGATATGAGCCGTCAAAGTAATGGAAATATTTAGACGATGACGCTGCGTTCATGTTGAAGGGATGAAGATCAAGAGAAAGTTGGTAGGAGGAAGAATTTCCCCATTTACCTAATGGAGCTCTTGTTCTCTCCTCCCTTACCATCTCAATTTTTATCACCATAGGATTTTTCTATCTCCACAGTATAGTGATTTTCAAAGTATTAAAAAATCAATGAGAGAAAATAAATTTTTAAAGTTGGGAAAATGTTTTAGCCTTCGACCTTGATCAATGTGAAATTATTTGAACTGTTTTCTCTCTTCCAGTTGTTAAACTTTCCTAACAAAAACCATTGACATGCTGTTCCCATCCGGGTAATTATTACAGAGAGGAAATACACGGGTTTTTTCCTACTTGACCGAGTAATTCTCAGTGAGCATCTCAAGCCCTTGCAGATACACTCCGTTGCAATTGTATATGATGAATGATGCTGGCCTAGCCTTGTACCACTTTCTCTTCCGAGCTTTTTGGTTCCAGAAAACCCTTACCCATTCCAACTTTTACCAGAATTGGCTGTATGGATTTTTTCTACCAATATATGTATATATATATACAGGGAGAGAAAGAGAAAGGACAGGAAAAGTAAATGAGATAGGCAGAGAGAAGGAAAACCAGTCTCGGAAATCGTTTTAAATGTCAATAACAATCCGGACAGCGAGTTAAGCATGGGAAATGAAGGGAAAAATTTACGGGAGAATTGTAAGAGTCCGAGGGACTCGCAAATTTATATATGTCTTTCAAGGAGAGCAGTGACTGGTGGAGAAAGTTCAAGTGCATAAATATAGTGGAGGAAACTGACAGAGAAAATACGTTAGAGTTGTATATACATGAATGAGGAGGGCGACTACAAGTCGAACACAACCTCTTGGGTCTGTTGTGGATTTGCCGATAAAAACAAATGCACTGTTTGTCAACTGTCTTCCCCTTTCTTTCTTTTCCCCCCCTTTTTTTATCCAACAATAGTTCCTCCTACATTCAATCTTTTGCCAAATGCAAGTGATCCATATCAACGGGTTTTCTCCTTGGACCTGGCTAAAAAAACTAGCTTATAGCCAGTCTCTCTCCCCACTTTTCTCACTTCCTCTTCCTACATTTTTATTTTATTCACGGACAGAGAGGATTTTACTATTCTGGTGGAAAGTTGGTGGGAGAGACGAAGGTTGAGATACGTTTATTTGAGGATTCACAAGACTTACATTTTAAATTTCCCTCCTCACACTCCTCTCCCCCCTGAATCCTCATATATGTTGTGGGAGCAGAGTGGGAAATTGAAAAAATAAACTATAGTCAAAGTTTCTTAGGAGCATCCTACACACAAACACACGCTTCAGAATAAAATTGATATAGATTCTACTACTCTTATAAATAGCACATCTCTAGTGTAGTAAGTCATAACTAGCAATATATTGGACAAGCCTGTCCTTCTCATCTTGCTCGAAAATAAAGTTAGCGCCAGCTGCTTTCATTGTATTTTTTTTCTTCAAGCCTCTAAGGACGTCTATTCTTACTTTCATTTTCTCTCTTGTATCCCAAGTCGTCTCTGTGATAGTGACCATGCATGCTTATGCCAGGAGAGAATAAAGAAATCTATTTTTAGCTCCAAATTGCATTCCTTTTCAACGGCTGACATTAATAAATTGAGTATTGGACTGCATGCATTGAGAGAGTACACCAAACGAATCTAGTCAATATGAAGAATATCAAATAGAGGAACATTTGAAATTAATTTTCACTTCAAGATAAGAAAATCCTGTAAGAGCATATAAATAGGATTTTTTAATCCTCTGTAAGAATTTCACAATTTATAAAAAAGATTCAACGGTGAAAGTCCTTGGTTGTAAAGATTTCAAGAGGAAATTGTAGGTTGGAAGGAGGAAGCAACTACTATTCTATAACTCACGTGTGTAAACCAATTGCCGTAAATAATTATGCAGTAGATTATATTCAGCCTCTCACGCCTTCCCTACATACATGGAAGTGTATGTGGATGGTTCCCAGTAGACAACAGCTTGGTGCTAGTAATCTCCCCAACAGCTCGTTGAAAGGAGAGAAAAAAGTAATAAAAGTGTAAGTAGATCCAAGCATGAAAGAAAATACATGGTTGAAATTCAATATAGTATTTCACCTTGAAAAGGCATGATCATTACACACAAGCTATTTTTAATAAAACTGAGTGTATATATCCTATCGTAGCCATCCACAGAGAGCTAAAATCTATCCACTTTCCCCCTCTCTTCTCAAAAAAAGCATTGTTTTCAAAAACCATCCTCCCTACCTCCAATCTCATGGAAAAAATCCAGGTAGAATCCCCTAAATACTATAGGAACTATATGGAAAGTATGTCAAATATTTGAAAAATTGTGGAGAGAGCATGAGGGAAAAAATACATTGGGTAGAAAATATAAAAGAATTCATTGATTCTTTAAAGCTGGACCATGTACCGTAGCACGTGTAGTGTTAAAAGGACAAGGAATTGAAGGAATAGTAAAAGATTTTGATTTGTTTTCACGGGTACAAAAGCAATTATGAACAATTTTTAGTTTGTCCATCCAACCCTTTCCATCATCCTGACATTTTTCTGACCTAAGAAAATGTATCACATGTATTTCAAATTACAAGGGAAAAACGTTCCATGCCTGAGTATTTTTTTCGAAAATAAAACAGAATTTGTTTAATCCCTCAACAGATTGTGACTAGCATGCGTTTTATAATTGCGTCAATAACCATTTATGTCAAATTTTATTCAAAATTCCCAGCCCAATTCCCCGCCCCTTTCCTTAGAACTTTGTATGTATACACTCACATTCTATAGACACTGGCATTCCTGAGCACACGCCATTTACAATGATATTGAAGCCACAGTAACTCCTCTCTGAGAGCCAGTCCATCCGTGAATGACTGGGAATGGAGAAGATTCTGAGAAGACGAGAGAGAGAGAGAGAGAGAAAGGAGAGAGATTTAGTGGGAATAATATGAGTGAACTCTATGCACAAAAGGTACTACTATATTGGGTTAGGAATAAGAGCTGTCAGCAAGACTATCAAATGAGAGAGTGGAGTTCCAGGGAAGAATTCATACTTGCTCAGATGTTCGAGAAGATTGACGTAGAGTGCCAGGTCAGACGATTATTTTCATCAAAATGAGCTCTCTCCCTTCAAAGAGTGTGGATCAAAATGCCAGAAAATCCTCACCCGCCGTCATGGAACAATATAAAATACGTGAGCTTCATAGTTCAGTCCTTCTCCCTACAATTTATAACACCTTCGGAACTGGATCAACCCAATACCTTATATACCTAACATTCATTCCCTCCACTAGCCCTATCACACTTTCCCCTTCCAAAACCAAATCCCAACTCACAAAAAACACCATCCTTCTTATTCCGAGCAATGCAATAGCCAATGCTATACCAAAGGAGCACCCTTTTTCCAAAGTATTCCTTAATTTTGTACAAATCTCTTTTTCTTTCTTTTAACATACAACAGCAATTATTATCATTCATTTCCAATTATTTTATTATTAAATTCCACTTTAATTTCATTACTTTCTCCTAATAATAATTCCATAAAAATAATATCACTGAAAAAAATATTGAAAAAAATATTGAAAACTTTCCCTTTTGTGCTACAAAAACAACGGAGGGAAAATGAAGCTCCCTCTCTAACATACAACTCCTCCCAGAAAGTTATAGTTGCACATTGCAAATTAAAATCCTGTCCAATTGTAGAATTACGTCCGTTAGGATAAGCTGTATCTACATTTGAATGATGCATACATAATAGCTCTATATGAATTTTATTAAGGAGTAATAAAGGAATAGTAGTAGTAACGAGAGAGAGAGAGACGCATATTCAAGGGAAATGTTTCGCCTGACTGTACCTTTTGGTAATAAGTAATGGTAAATAGTAAAGGGGTTCTATGAAAAACTCTGAGAGAGAGAGAGAGAGGGGGGGAGAGAGAAAGTAAAATGAGAAATCTAATAAAATGGTAGGGAAGAAGGTAGGAGAATGAAGTGAATGGGAAAAGTTAAAGTTAGAAATTAGGCTGAGGATGCTCTAAGCATATCATCCTGGAGATTAATACCTGTAGTCCTTGTAGTAGTTTTGAGGATACGACCAAGATATTTTTTTTTGTTAGAGAGAAAAGAGAAAGAGAGATGTGGAGTAGAAAGAGAGAGAGAGAGAGAGAATTGGAACAGAAATATTTGTTTCGTTGTGTTGAGCTAACAGTAAGTTTTCTCATATTTCGGGCCAAGAATTTAAAAGAGGAAGGAAATCTCCCTGGAGGTAACTCAGGGTTGGCTGCTTCTCCTTTCGTTTACTTTCACAAAATAATTCATTTCACTGGGTCTTACATTACTGTCCTTGATATGGCAAGTCAACATTTACATCAAGCAAATGGTTCTGCTTAGCCAGGTACGAGATTCTTCTCTCTCTCTCTCTCTCTCTCTCTCTCTCCTTCCCTTCACTATATGACTATAGGAAAAGGTCCTATGATTCCAGTAACATATCATCATTGCTATCGGCACTCTAGTACTTGTCTGTATTCCTGTAGTGTATCACTTGAATATTGAACTCTCCCCCTCTTCCTTTCTCTCTTACTCTGGAAAATACCCGCATCCAGCTTAAATTCTACCTTCCCACAAGAAATCAATTCTGTAAGGAGAAGAAGAAGAAAAATATATGCAGAGTAATTTACTTACATGGAAAAACATAAGTTTTTTTTTCCTTACGGATTACCCTTACTTTTCCAAAGTTACAAAAAGCCAGAGAGAGAGAGAGAGAGAGAGAGAGAGAGAGAGAAAGATATGTTGTAGATACTTGACAAGGGAAGATGTTAGATTCTCTTGATATCTTGTATACACTTGTTACAATCATAAAAATACAATGGTAAAACATGGTTAGCTTTTTACTTTTTCTTTCTCTTCCGTTTTCCCCCCTCCTCTCCATAAGGAATGGTTACATGATCCGTGCTATTAATATTCTGCTCTATCTCCTAGCCCAGGTAAAGAAGTTTTCTCTCTACGCGTGTGACTTTGGGTGTTTGTTTGTGGTTGGTTGTATGTGTACTTGTGCATGTGTGTGTACTTAAAGGGAAAACGCAAGCGAATTTAAAAATCAAACTGTGAGAAAGGAAATGTTTGGGAAAATAAAGAGGGGAAAAAACATACAACTTTCTCCGTTACTTTCTCTCTCTCTCTCTCTCTCTCTCTCTCTGTGGGAAAAAAATCTTTATTCTCCAACGTTCCACTTCTCTTATTTGCTCTTGTATTCATAGGATTTTTTGGGGGGGATAGTATTTACATACATAGCTACTATTACGACCACTATGCTTGGCGTAAGTATTGCTCTTATTCCAAACACTGAATTTGTTTACATGTCTTTGCTCCGAGCAGAATCCTTTCTTTGCCAGTGCAGTAGGGTATAGTGTAGAGAGAGAGAGAGAGAGAGACTTAGAACATACACTTAACATGCGCTTGTACTACATGAGAGTTTGTGGTAGTTCTTTGTAAGGGAAGAATACTTACTCTCTCTCTCTCTCTCATAGAAAAGAAGAGGAAGAAAAAGTGATAAGAGTCTGAAATGTCTTTCATGCATTTGATGACAAGTGATATGAAAGCAGTCAAAGAGCTTCTAGGTTTTTCTCTCTCCTTTGAAGTCTCTCTCTCTCTTCCATCTTTTCACACACTAACCACCACTCAACCTACAATGATGATTCAGTGGACTGGAGTGATTTTCTTTTTACTAATTATTTATAAATCTTCTACTTTCTCTCTCTCTCTCTCTCTCCATCTCAACTTCTCAAATTCTCACTCTTCTTTTTCTCAAGGCCTAGAGTAGTAGTAGGAAGAGAGGAGAAAGTAGACTGAGTGTACATTTAAAGTGGAAAAAAAAGTTTCCATAATTAAGGATCTTGGCAAAATATATAAAAATATGAAGATATTAATTCAATATGGCTATATGGAAATCACCATTGCATTCAGAAAAAGGGGAAAATTGTGACGTTTGAAAGAAATAGGCTTTCTCGGATAAAGGAAAAAATTGTAACTTGAAGGCAGAAATAGGTTTTATTGGACAAAGACCGAGTGTCTGGAGAAAATATGCATATTTTATCATTCTCTCACAATAATAGTATCAAGAGGTATATTATTTTGCTCATGTATAGCACCCAAGATTAAAACTGCAAGAGTCAAAAGACCATCAACCATGTACTAAGAGTAAAAAGCCTTGGTTTATCACAGGATATAAAAAATGGAGTGGAATTGATTGAATGGCTTTTATTTATTTAAAAAAAAAAGAAAAAGATAATAAAATTACTTGGGTATGAATTTCATTTAAAATATCAGATACTACAGAGGAGCTTAGCCCAAGCTTAGTATGTCTTCCATAAAAATATTGATGATTATAGTATAGCGGTTGACATTAAACCTTTTAATCCGATCGGCTTTTGTGGGTTGGAAACTTTCTCCCTTAATTAATGAATTTCCCGGATGAACGTAAATACTTTGGAGAGAGGCTTTCTCCTATCCAAATTTTACCATCTCCACACAATATTCTATATTATGCTGTATCTAAAATAATTCCACTCCTTCTTATCTATGATGAACCACATATATTGACTCTGTATAAGAATAAATGTAAAATGAAAGAATGTATACGAGCGTCATAAAGTCCCTTTAATATTCATAGAGAGAAAGAGCGAGATAAATAAATTCTATAATCTAATCCAATTATTGTCTTTTGAGCATTGGATTTACCTTCTCCATTTAATTTTGACTTTACTATGACTATTCTGTTCATTTCCAAACTCCAGATTAGATTTTTACTGCTTTTCCTAAATTGCAAAATTTATCGTCATTTCCAAATCTACTGACTTTCTCTCTCTCTCTCTCTGAGTTTTGTGAGTACCAAAAGTAATAAAATATTAATACATGTATCATTTCCCTTCAACTCTGATAACATAAAAAATATCTCCACTCCTTTTACCAAAACAGAGGCAGATTATTTAATGATTTTCAAAATCTAAACAAATTCCTCATTTATTTCTCTCCCAGTACATAAATAAAAAAAACAAAGAGCGGGGTTTATACTCCGATTCATACCCGAAGGTCTAACAGAGTTGTCAACCATCTTAAGCCTTTATTCAAATCAGTTACAAAGTTTCAATGGTTAACCCTATCTATGAGGAATCCTCGCACAAGCAGTCAAAGGTCTGAGCGGTCAGGGAAAAACCCAGTGGGAAAAAACCCCTTTCCTTGAGCCAAATTACATACCACCCCGGGATTCGAACCCGAGCTTGACTCAGATGACTCTCGAGTAAACCCGAGTCCATTGCCGCTACGCTAATGGAGCTCGTCTCCCAGTACATAAATAAATATATGAGAGACTCTTTATTTCTTAAAAATATTGTTAGAGCTCCTATCCATCCTCAAAGACTCCTTGAAATGGAGTCTTCTATATCCCAAGTGATAAATGAATTTAGACTTGTAATTTTTCATACTTGACTGGATACAAGTTGTGACACATTTTCCAATGTAATTTGTGTTCTACACATTTGTATGTTAAAAGTTTTGGCGTACATGTAGGTAGCTACTACATGGACATAAAAAGTAGTTAGGGACTTTCAGGATAAATATAACCATGACACGAAGATACTTTTGAGCATGTTTCCAAAAGAATGTCGACAGGGAGGAAGTTTGTTGATTTTCTTCCTCACAACTATTACTACTCCAAAGTATTTGACTTTATCTGGATTTTCTCAGTGGACTCCCTATATATGTGTACTTCCCTATGAAAAAACCAGTTGTGTAAGTTTGTTGGAGGAATTTTTTCAAGGAGGGACGGAGGAAGAAAAAGAAAAAAAGAGCAAGAGATTTTAAAGTAAGAAGGGGGAAAAGGTGTAGGTGCATTTTTTCTCTAAAGTACAGGCTATATATGCAAAAGCTAGAGAGAGAGAGAGAGAAAAAAAAGAAGAAGCAAATATATATTGAATGATGAAAGGACCGCGGAAACATTCACTCTGGAAAATCCTCCTCTCTCTCTCTGTACATCTAACTTAATATTAGAGACATGTGTTAAATAATGGTAAAAAAATCCCAGTAGCTCCATTAAAACTATGGTTTCAAAGGGGGAAGGGAGCGTGTGAGGGAGATAGTAGTCAGTGGTAGAAACGGAAACATATGAGAGAGTATTGGAGATAAAACAAAATGTCTACATAGGGCTCAGGTAAGGAAATGCATGGGTGGATTGGAAGTCAAAGCTTAAAGAGTGTATAGTGCAGTGTAGGAATATACAAGGGACACAGCTGGAGAAGATGGAAGAGCTTTAAATCAAGTAGATCAATGTAGAAATCGTAAAATAAAATACAAGTTGGCATTTAAGATACTTATCCTTGTTGAAAATACATGTATCAAAGTATAATAGTCATCCATTCATGTTTATTTTCAACTCGAAAGTCAAGCCATGAAAGCTATTTTAATGCTTGGATGTACTCACACATCCACCACCACCACACACAGAAATATATAAACTCACATTCCTCACCTCTTCCCATCCCTTCAACATAGAAGATCTCCCGATATTTACACTAAACCCAAAAAAAATGCTCAAACTCTCCTTCTACTACAAAATATATCCTAGGATTTCCTTCACTATCCTTTACAATTGTAAATAGTATATCTTTTTATAAGCATACGCAAGTTAAGTGTACTATTTCCCCTAACCTACCTCCGTTCAACCATAACTTCAATATTATTGTATATACAAATAGGAGGAGGAGGAAATCCCATGTAGTAAAATGCTCGACAGAGCTAAAACCATTGGATTTATTTCCTTTTGCTCCCACACAGGACGCTGATATAGAAAATCTCCAACTGCACAATTCTCCCACTACTCCACTACATCCTACTATTTAGTGCAAGGGGCAGATGTACAATGAAAAACCACATCCGAGGTTAGCCAATAAACAATTACAGCTTTAAGACTGTAACATTGAGGAGTCATTAAATTGATTAACTTTTACCACACACTCTAATATTCCCGAGTAATTTCAATTTGTAATGTTATATATAGCATTTATATTATTTTATATTAGTTTATTCGCATATATGTAGAAAGACGTTTCTCCTTGAATTTTCATGTCATTCATTGAATTTCATCTCTCCCTTTTGCCTCATCACTCCTTTATGACCTGGAGGCATGGATAAAGGATTTTCCCTCTCTCTCTCTCTCTCTCTCTCTCTCTCTCTCTCTCTCTCTCTCTCTCTCTCTCTCTCTCTCTCCAAGGCAAGGATTTGAGGAAATGTACCGTAATTATCCCAAGGTTTCTTCTTTTACACTTTTATTCCTCTATAGTAAAGTTAAACTTGGGGATTTTATGATTTCCTTAAGGTTAATAATTATTCTCCTTGAGTATAAGTCCTTGACGCAACAAAATTATTATACAAGGCAATAAAATTCCCTTACTATATAGTAGTACTCTGTTTTACAACATGTTCCGCACAGGTTTGAGCAATGGAAAACCAGTGTGAAAAGTGAGGGCTGGAGGGAGGGGAAATTCTTTTGTTTTTTTCCGGAAGGGAAAAATCAGAGGGAAAAGTTTCTTTTGAACTGGTTTTTATGTATTTATTTTTTAGTTTTACTTTTTTTTACAAATAAATATCTATTTTAAAATAGGAAATCTGGGGTGAAGCGTAAGACTTAAAAGTGGGATTTTTTTGAGAGTTTTCCCAATTAAAACGTACATCCATAAAATATAATTATATTTTTGTAGCTTTCTAAACTATAAAGTCTAACTTTCTTTGCCAAGTTTGAGATTTTTTTCCTTTTGAACGTTTTTTTGGAGCTGTAATGGGATTTTTACTAGTGTATGTAGTCGTTACATTTTTAGGGTGACCTTCTTTTCTTATTTGAGAAAATAATTCTACGAGGATTTAGTTTGTCTTGACTTTTTGGCAAAGTAGGGTTGCTCTGTGAGTAGTGATAATGAAGAAGAAAAAATCACTTTGATGTTACAATGAAATGGAATAATTAATCATTATTATTATTATTATTATTATGTATTACTGCTCAAGAATGGTTTGAAAAAATAAAGATTCACATTTGAGTAATTAATTACTCGTTAAAATATGCTCATAATAAAATACTATATGGGGAACATATGAAGAAAATGTAGTGTTTATACATATAAAAAGAACATATGGCTAAGATATACATATTATGTGTAGGAAGGAATGGAAAGTGAAAAAGATTAAAAGAAAATACTTTGTTTTTATCTTGCTTTTATATTTTAGTGTAATGCAAGAGAGAGAGAGAGAGAAGCGAAAATTCAGCAAGTACTTTCCCCATCCTTTCTCTTTCTCCCTGCCTGAAAATTGTTGGGAAGAATTCGTGAAATATAGGAGCAAGTTAAAAAGAAAGATAAAAAAAGGTAGAAAGTGTAGTGTACATTTGTAGTCACTAAATGGTAAAGGAATAGAGATTAATGCTCATAGGAAAAAATTCCCAGGATAAAAAGAACTATTGAAGAAGAAAGGAGGGGGGAAAACTTGCACCGGAAATTATGATTTGTGTCCTTGTAAACTTAGACAGATAGAAGGAGAGAAATATTCTCGAATAAATATCCTTGAATGAAATGAAAGGAAAATTGTTTGCTAGAACCATTGAAGGGTGTATGAGGAAGGGTAGACTTAGCTGTCATAAAAACAATCTTTGATTTTTTCTTTTTCTTCTTCTTCTTGTACTTCTTCTTCTTCGTCTTATTTCTCAACAAGGGAAAAAGTCACTTTTTTTATTTCATGTACATACGAATACCATTCCTAGCTTTTTTTTACAAGAAATCAAACATACAATTTGTTCCCACGTTTCCTATAAAACTCTACTTGTACCCCTGCACTCACTACCATGTTTTTTGTAATCGAAGAATTTCTATCTATCAATAACTTTCCCAAAAACTTTCACCATAACAAATATACATGGTTGAGAATGACGCCTCACATTTTATCATCGAAATGGTCTTTGCATATAATTGCATATTTTGAAGAAAACAAGTTTCCATGGCAAATAAGTTTATGTATAAAAGTAGGGTAGGTTTTCTTCACAATTAAAATATTTATTTAGTAAAGCAACGTTTCGGGGCTCTGCCCT
>JAQFXU010002540.1:0-20221 GCA_034693705.1 Spatulosminthurus flaviceps
TTCATGCTTGAGTAACTTTACGTGAGTAACCGCAAAATGTTTTTTTGTAGAAAATTAGTCGCAATTTTCTTCCATATAATATGGAAGAATAATAATGTCACTCTATTTTAAACAGAGTTCAAATCTTTTTCAACAACCTTGATTTTTGTTTAAAACTTTCCCCTACAACGATGATTTCCTAACATGGAATTTTGTACTGATTCGTTGGGAAAAAATCCTTGAGCTTGCCAATTCTAATTTTTATGGAAATAGATATGGCGATTTGAATGGGTTAGCGACAATAATAATAAACTATAAATACCACAAAGGATGTATGTATTTGAGGAGTCATTGAAAAGCCATTCGTTATCATTTAGAGTATCACACACTCTCGACAAAAATGATCCCGGAAGAGTTTTTATAGGACTGAGGAAGAAAACTCTTCTAAAAGATTTGTCGCACACAAATTTTTTCCTTCCAATAATTCCTACTAGACCAAAATTCCAGCCTTCCTTCACAGACTCATTGAATTTAACACTTACTTTGTGGCTATTTGATCATTTTATTTTAAATATGTAAATTCTTGTAATAAAAAAATTACAATTCTGAAAATATTTGAAAGAAATTAATCTCGTCCCTTATAATGTACTAAAATATTTACCATTCTAAAAATGCATGAGTGTAAAATCCTCCATTTGTAGAGATGTAAATCTTTGAGGGTCTCCTCTATTGAAATTGCTTCCTTACATTGAGGAACTAAAAGTCTTCACGTTTTGACAACAACGCCAAATATTCACATTCTCCATATAGTACACCACACGTATATATGTACAATGTGAAAGAAAAGGAAATTAGCAGAAATAGTAGGAGCAGCTGAAGATGCTATTTTTAACTTGAGATAGAGAGAGAGAGAGTGTGGTTGTGTGAGATGGAAAGCCGGTCATGGATTCTTTGTATTGGTTGTACAGATTGGGATTCGGGAGTTGACTGACTAGACGGTAGAAAGGAACCACAGACCTCTTAAACGGTAACAATGGCGGACGACGAGGTAAGGTAAGTAGTACATTACGTTGTTTTTTACAGGTTGTTGTTGTTTCCTATTATTACAGAAAATATTATTATTATTAGCATTTAAGCATATACATTGCATATATAAATATGTACATGATTTGATTGTTTTGTGTTTGTAAAAAGAAAAAGTCAACAAAATTTTTGATGACGGGCTGATAATTTTTTGAAAGATGAAAATATTTTTGGACATCATCTGAATTTTTTCTCTTGTTATAGGAATCTTGTGTTGTACGAATCCAAACATACATGGAGTGTGGTTTGCCTTTGTCCTTGTGCACTTTGTCTATTATTTCCTTGAAAAAAAAATATTCCCCTGGCTTCCTTCACCAAATGTGATCTGTGTTCAAAATTTTTTGCTGCACAAGTGTCTCCAGCTTTGATTATTCAATGTACTTGATGATAATTTCCAAAAATCATCCTGTATACATTTTACCTGCTTTTATTTATACTATGTTAGTATTTTTATTTGATTGCCACAATTATTATTACTTTTGCTCTGCTTAAGAGTCAGCAAGAAGCAAAAAGTCCTAGCATAAATAGCTTATTATTTATTATTGAATCCATCCAATTTTTGAGGATTCACGCAAAAAAAGGCTGATTTTTTTAAAATGATTCAAAGAGCAAAATCCTTTTTGAGCTCTCTAAAAGAAAATATAGGCTTTGAATATTTTTATGGTTGAAATTTTTTTACTGAGCATCTGTATGGACGACAGAATATGCGCATACTTTTGCACTTGACTTCTCAATCCCTTATTACCCCTCAAATTCAGAACACAATCAATGCCCTCACGAAACAGACATGCATTGACTGACAACCAATTTGCCTTGGCAAGATAAGTCGTATTTTTTCAATAGTTTTTAGTAGATGTCACCCACATGGTTTTTTTTCTTTTCCATATAATTTTTCACACCTTTTTTCACACATTTCACAATTTATATGGCTTGCGGACTTTTGAGTCAGTCTAATAATAATGACTTTGCCAGAAATTCTTCTTAACTTCGCTCCCATAGTTTGGTAGCTTTAGTCTCACACATTGTAGGGATTTCAGTGGAGAGTATGTACATCTTTGGGTCTAAATCTATTTAATTTTGCCATAGTAGCTTCAAAATTTGAAAGGGGAAAATACCAATTCTCATGGTTACGGGATTGACAAAATTATTGGGATTTTCTTCAGTTCACAGTACATACATATTGTACTGCATTAACTGTTAGTATTAACTCAGGATCAGAGACAAGTGTCAGGAAAATTATCACTGATCAGGGCCGTGTCTGTTTGATGATAGACTTATGATGTACAAATGTAAAGCAAAAAAATTTTGCAAAGATTCCCGATGACTTTCTTTACACGTGAAATCTCCAAACACATAATTACGGGTAGAGACAAAGTGACCCTCAATATTCTTAGTGGAAACTGAAGGCCGACATTTTACATCATTTATCTTGAGCGCTGTCAAAAGTATTGCAAAATAAACAGGAGACAAGATTTATCTCATTTAATCCCTATAATACATTTTCTTATTCAATTTTTTTTATTTAAAGTCAGGGCTTCTAAACTGCTGAAAAACACTATGCAAAATAATTACAAGATTGAGACCCAGGGTGTACCCTCAAACTGAACGTATACGTAACTTATAATGCAAGGAAAACCAGTAGAATTGTTACCATAAACAACTAATTTTAAAATTCAATTTACTTCCACCCAATTGACACCAACAACTACCTTTAAGAATTCTAATATATTATTTTAGATCGAATGACCATATGACACTGGAATTTCTACCTAAACATCTTACATTTCTTCCTAGTTATACCCTCATTGTACCTTCAACCTTTAGTCAATCTGCATATCTTGCTGTCAATTGTCGCGTAACCTTGTTTCATGCCATGAATTTTGTCCTTTCTTGGAATTAATACTTGCAGCTTCTCCACACGTAATATAAAATCTACGGTGAAATGATGAGTTTGCATTTCCAGCTAAGCAGTACTAAAAGCGTTCACAACTAAAGAGCTATTGCAGCTTTGATTAAAATTGTGTGGATTTCCTCTTCCCAAAATATCACTCAACTCAAGTCATTTTTGATTGAAATTTTTACTCATTATTTTGAAGCCAGAAAAATTTTGAGCTTCAACCAAGAAAAACTAACCTGCTTTTATTCCTTTGATTTATTTTACTAAAACCAAAGTATGAGGTGGACAAATTTTTGTAAATGATTTCAATGATTCAATGGAAAGTAATGGGATGTGAACTAATTCAAATTCGGGTTGTGCTCTTTTACAGGTTGCAGCGCGAAAACGCTTGGAAGAAGTATTGTTTCTGTTCCTTTTTTCATTTTGTTATCTCATCTCGTCATAATGAAGGATAATTTTTTTGAATGAATATAATTTACATGTAAAAAACTTCATATTATATATAGGCATGGAGTATAGAAGAATTAGTTTAAAATTCCATTGAAGCAAAGAGCAAAAGTTAGGGGGAGATGAGTGGGTGAATTTATTTAGGAATGGAGAAAACTGTTAGTAAAAAAAATAGGATGAGTTTGCATTCCTACGCCGGGACCAGAACACACTCTACGCCCCGCTTTACTCTCACCAAGTTCCATTGACAGTTAAATTTCATGAATCTTTTTCCTCTTCGTAGTAATAGTTGACATTTTTAGTCAGGTTTTATGTATGAAGGGTCTATGAAAATATGTGGCTAATGTTCCACCAACTTTTGCACATGTATTTTCTTCCTAGGTATTTGTTGGGTAGTGGTAGTAGAATTTCCTGGGGATAACCATAAAAAATCTAGAGGAGGCAATACATGGCAAGTATGAAGTGAAGTGGATAGAATTATTTGTAGAATCAAGCGTTGGAGATAGATGTGAGGATAAATTTAGATTTTCCTCACTCTCCTACTTATATATACTCGTCTCTTTCCGAGATTCATAAGTATAAGACAGACGCTATTTTTTCTACCTTTTTCAACTATAGCTTAGCTGAGTTAGCTACACGCTCATTTCCTCTTCCTATACATGTTCCCTGTCCGTGTTAAATTGCTAGGGGATGATTCATTTCACAATTTGTTCTCTTGTTTAACTTCAACTTTTTAGAGATTGGGAAAAAATAGATAGGCAAATTTACTCTATTTTTTTCTCAGGTAGTTATTTTCATGTGCACATGTAGATATGCACATGGTAACTGATGCTCAAGGTGAATATCTCCATGGATATTGGATCTTCATCATATGTAAAAATCCATTAAGATTAATACAGGAGAATATTTTCCAAATGGATGTCCAAATTTAGCAGTGACTCTGAATTCATATTTAGGCTATGACTAAGCTGAGGAGTAGGAAGAATATGGGGGAGCGTTGAAAGGTTTTAGTTTGATATTTCCTATTAAGTAAGATGAGCAGGGCAATTTCACGAATGTCAGGAAACATAATAGCAGTGTTTGAAAAATTATTGAGACTGGAGCAATGCTTGACAAGCATGTTCATACTAAAAAGCTACAGTAAATAAACGGATATTTATTTCTAGAGCAAATCTCATCAGTTAAAAGGTTCAGTTTTAGTGTTACAAATGGAGGATTAGGTTTTGTAGACTAGAATAGAAGACTTTTTAGTCTTGTGAGTTGTAATGGTATTTCTCCACCTGGTAAAAACAAGACAGGTAATTTGTAGGAAATTAACCAATGAATCATCTTTGTTTTTACAGGGTGACATAACAAGGTTGGCTAGTATTATATATAGGGGATTACTTGTTGTAAAAATAAAAAAGTAGGATGATTTATACTTGACTTGAAGTAAACCAAGTGTCTGAGTAATTAAAGACAGGCATAATTCTTTCCTAGTGATTATTGACATTCCTGTTAGTAAAAAATGGAGGTAGAAATAATTGGTTTTAGGCGGCTTTGAATTGAAAGGATGAAAAAGGGAACAAAATAAATTTTTGTAGAAAACTGGTATAACTATTAGATGAATACAATTAACCCTGGTTACTATATGGCCGTGTAAAAGGAACGCAAGAAGAAACAATCGGTCATTGATGCCAAGAAGGCCGAGGTCCGTGCTCGTCTCGAGCAGGCCGCTGCTCAGAAGAAGGGCAAGAAGGGTTTCATGACACCTGAAAGGAAGAAGAAACTCAGGCTGTTGCTTCGTAAAAAGGCTGCCGAAGAATTGAAGAAAGAACAGGAAAGGAAAGCAGCTGAGAGGAGGAGGATCATCGAAGAACGCTGTGGTAAACCCAAGAACGTTGACGATGCCAGTGAAGGTATGTGACGCAATCATTTGCTTTTTTACTCTATATCATTCCATATTAAATGAAATGTAAACGTTAAATGTCAGCTCTACTATTTAGCAACTGTCCAGAATAATGGAAAAATCTTTTGCTATAATGGAATTGAAACTGATGACATTCTAATAATTTAAGTTTCTTCTAAAAACAAACCATTCCTTTAATTTTTTCCCTACGAAAAGCTACGCCATTTTTCCGTCTATCCTATAAATCAAATCATGATTTAACCTCCCAAAAGGGAAATATAAATTGACATAAGATTACAATAATTTTCTTCGATTTTCAACGCGCTTATTCTCTAAAAGAAATTTATTGATTGATTTCCTTATTTCTTCCACGGATGTCTTCCTAAAAGTCCAAATATAATTTAAGTGTAGTAATATTTCTGCTACTCGCGCAGCGCGTTATATGCAGAGCTGGTACTTGTTTTTAAAAAGCCCGCGCTTCCGGGGGTATGATTGTAAATATGGTCAGAAATCAGTATAAGGCATGGGGTAGCAATTTTTGTGTAGTGGTAGTGATTTTTCTACGGTATAGACAGGAAATATAAATAATAATAATTTTTTTAATAGATTATTATCTCCAATTGAAACTGGTACGGTAGAATTAAAAATTAGTCATCTTTGAAATATTCCCCGTTATACGTTATTGACTCAAGCTGTAAATATATTGTGCCTTTTTGGTATGCCTATTATCTGCTCACAGACGAGATAAAATCCCTAATTGAAAAGTATCATAAAATTATTTATGATCTGGAGGGTTCGAAATTTGACTTGGAGTACATTGTTGGCCGTAAAGACTTCGAGGTTAGACTTGACACAGCTATAATTTTGTCAAGTGTTTTATTTTTTTTATTTTTCTCTTCTTCTATACTTCTACTTCTTCTTCTTCTTCTTCTATAATGAAGGCGTTATATTTAAGAGCTTAGCCATTTAATTAAATTATGTTGAGAGTTCTTTTCAATATTTCTTGATGTTTCGTCCGCCATGATGTTTTCTGAAACAAGAGTTTTCCTTAGTAATTTTTCTTGTCGCTATATACATGAAAGACAATATTTTTTTGTAGACTTTTTGATTTTAATGCTCTGTAGTATTCTCCGTAATGTTCTGCATGGTAAAAGTAGGCAAAGAATTAATTTCAAGTTATTCTTTTTATAGAATCTTTTAAATATTTTTGATTTTTAGGCTTTGAAGTATTGTTTTTTCCCAAGTATTTTACTTATTATTTGCTAAAAATTGACTCACAGTAGTAGAGGAACTATCTTTTGAGTTTGTAGATATGCGATTATTGCTCAAGTAAAAATAATCATTTATCATTCCATTACTCTTTATTATATACGGGAAAGTAGCTGCTAAAATTTCTGTCCGAACAAAATAAATCTATAAATATTCTCAACTAATTCTTTCTTTATGGGCTGTAAAATACTGCACAAAATTTCCATTTCATAGTTTTTTATGTACGCAAAAGTTTATTACTGGTTATATAAATTGGTGCAGTACTAAAAGTGTATTACTGGAAACATTTATTTTGAATATTTTCGACGTTTTGACCTTGTAGATAAATAGATATTGTAGGAAAAAAATACACGTTAGTCATTTTATGCTCATCTGTTCAAAAATACGTATCAATCGTGTGTTACGGTTGTAGCCACATTTCCCTAATTTTGAAAATATTTCCTCAATGAAATAATCTTGGCATTGGAAAACTACTATTATGGACCGATCAGGAAAGTTGTAGAGAGAGAGAGATGCTATTCCTAAGGAGAGGGCGTGATGTTATAGTAAGAGTATATTGTAAAATGGTATGTAAATGGCGTGACGTATACGTAACCTAGTTTGAAAAAAAATACAGAGGATTTGTTTAATGTTACAAGATAGGATGAGTTGGAAGCTCGAGAAAAGGAGACGGGAAACCTTGGCAGTAGTCCATCAAAATAGGAAGTTTACATGAAACAGGACGGTTCCCAGAGTTATTTTCGACTGAGAGCTTATAACTTGGTCCTTTTTAATTTGCCAACGAATTACCAACCGAGCTTTAGTTATTTTCTCCCTTCTACTTATATACAGTTTACATTTTATTCCTGAATGTTACACAAGCGAGGCTGAGAAATTCCCTGGTTCATCATCCGCCAGACTCACTTATGGGTTTGGCCTAAATGCTAAAGTTACATTTGCAATATCCATAGAAAAACTTATCTCAACTTGCAAAGAAATCTCTCTCCTCTTTTTTACAGTATTTCTTTTCAAATATCTTTTTCCATGATTGGTACGTACTTCGTATATTGAGTATACAATGGCTAAAGATATTTTCTAATGCTATAAAGTCGGGACTTATTCTTGAATTCTACCTCTCTTTTAGCTTTAATTTCCAATAGCCTTAAAAACTACAGGGTGGCACAATTTAAATATGTCATTAAAAAAATAAAAGTATGAGAAGTTAGGGACGAGTCAAATTAGAAATTTCCCAAGCTTGTGGTGTGGTAAAAAGGAAGGGCAGATTGGAGTGATTTGATGCTTTATAGTATTTATTTGCTGGGGATTATTGCTACTATATAATTCTAGCGTTAAAAAATTTCAAGCGGAAGCAAAAATTCCACACATCAGAATCATAGAAAACAAACCGAGCCAAAGTAAAGTTAAATTGTAAGTCGAAATGGGACTTGGACAAAGTGTAATTATAATACATAAATAATAAATCTGTATGCCAAAAAACCGTAACTTTACTCTGGTGGGGTCTTCTAAAAGCCTACACAAACTTAGGTCACATTTATTTACATTGCTTTACTGCCAGAACATTACTACGCTTTACATTCTCGTTACTATGTAATTGTCCCAGTGCAGTAGGCAAACGCATGGCTTTCTTTTACAAAAGGGAGTCCCGTTTTGTAAGGAGTTGTAAACAACCACGACTACAAAAACTACACTGTTAATGGGAAATTCGCGACCTCTGAAAACATTCCTAAATGATGTTCCATTCAAAGTCCTCTAAAAGTCCTCACTCTACAAAACCTATCGACATCAACGTTAATATACATAGTTTTTATGGATAATTCCTTCTACACTATTTGCTCTATAAACAATTACCTAAAAATATATGGGAAGGAAACGTTATGTTTTTTGTACGTATTAAGAAACAACAAAGAGTTTTAATGAGATGAATATTGTATTGATGATTACAATTTACTAAACAGCCAGCGATATCAAAAGCATACTTGAGGGATACCAAACGAGGATAAGCGGTTTGGAAAACGCCAAGTATGACCTCGAGTACGCGGTTAAGGTCAAAGATTATGAGGTACCCGCAACATTTGCAACATTAGGATTTTTTTACAATTTTATTTTTGCCTGTTCAATATTTTTCCCAATATTCATATTTCTATGTATGTAACTCATTTGGATAATAATTATTTGCATTCACATCCATCTCTTGCATTTTTGAAAGCCTGTGTTTTTACTATCTTTTTTTCTTTTCAAAAAACAAAAACTGCCTGGAAAAATTCACTATACCATATATGCAAATCTCTATTTCAATATGTAATATAATAATTATTATAGCTTTTTGAATATTTGCAATGATTATTTTCTTATGCTGGATTTTAACTCGATCCAATATTCCTTATATTATCTTTGATTTTCAATGCAAATACTTGTAATTTTTGGAAGGTTGCAAAGCAATATAAGCATGTAAAAAAATTGAAAAAAGTAAATGCATATTTAATGGTGTAGGTTCAATTGTCTCTCTCTCTCTATTGCAGTACTACTACTATACTATTTTTCTACTCTTACACACAGATGCACACTAATACACTTTCTGAGCAAGAAAATTTAACATTGTACATAAATGTAAAAGTAAATTATCTCTACCAGAATGACATGCATGACTATATACGCAACATATATTTAACTGTGGTAACCGAAGTAACCAAAAGTACGGACACACACGATAAACTTTTTCTTTGCCAAATATTAATAAAAAATTATTGTTACAAATTTCAAGAAGAACGCTTTATAAATATCTCAATATTATTTGTTGCTACTATGTTGTGCTACGGAACATTTAAACAAAGACAAGGAGACCAGTCCGGAAGTATTTTAACAATATTACATAAAATTACTGTATCTATTCGGAATGATTTTCACTGGATGTGGCTCTCCCCTCATGGAATGGAATTGCTGTAAAACAAATTTGCTTCTTGTGCCTTCTTTTTGTTTGTTGTAATGGAATGAAGCTTGGCAATATTTGAAAAGTTTCATCCATACATTTTCAAGCCGTATGAATGAAAAAAACCAAAATTCGGTGTTGACTTTGATTCAAATCTTCAAAAAATCTTTAGGCAGAATCTTCTTTTGGTAAAATATGTCACAGAGCAGGAGAGTACCTTACAGGGTCAAAGGTATAGTAGCGACAATGCAATGTCTTCTTCTTCTGTATAGCAAAACATAAATGAGCAGCGGCTTTGAGGATCAAACTTGACAATCCAGAGGTATTTGAGGTGTCTGAAAATTATAAAAAATCTCGTTAGAACGGGGTTGCTCTTATGTATGATATTGCGGTGCATGAGCATTTTACTTATATTTAATTTGGTCTACAAAATTGATGGTATTTTGACAATTTCTTACAATGGTAAATGGAATTATTATTGATGGGATGGAGAATATATAAATAAGTATTAAAAAAATAAAATAAAACTGACGGTAACGGTGGTGTCTTTAGCGGAGTTGCAGACGATTTGCAAGGAGTATCATGCGAAAATTGCACGATTAGAAGCTGACAAGTACGATGTGGAATGGCAGAACAAAGTCAAAGATTATGAGGTAAATTTACTAAACTCGGGCGGTACATTTCAGAAAAACATTTTCTGAAATAGCCGAAAATTTGACTTTTTTTCACATGAGTATTTCTTTTTAGCTTTGAGTCCGTTGTCGTATTTTATCATATATACTGTTCTAGTGATATTACTATATATATGTATTAGTAAACAATTTTTTTTATCGTATTTTTCCTTAATTTTTTGTTACCTTCCAAGAATCTCGGTTCTGTTCGTCGTGTTTTTTTTAAATGCACTACTTATATAAACGTCACGTGATTATCTTTCTATTTTTTCTGTAGTAATTTCTATACGAAAACTTTCGCTCTCTTTGGCGTTAGTGTACATTGTTACTACATACTTGATATAGAACATAAGATTTTTTTCCGAATTTTCCCAAAAATTCAATTAGTTGCTCGCTCAACTGATTTTTCTTATTTTTATGACAGTCAATAATTTTCTATTGAAGCGTGCTATTTCTACAAAAATTTTATATACATGGCAGTACGGACAAAACGAGTTTCTTGCCAATTCTTATTTAATTTACTTACAGTAGTAGCAAATTTTGCAATTAGTTACAATTCTCATTCCTGTATTTTGAGCGTTGGTTGACAATTTCCCAGGATAGTATTTTTTTTAAATAAACATAGCTATAGCTTATATACAGGGCCAGAAAACCTTTATAGTGTACAATTTTTAAATTATAAATATATGAATTTTCATATTTTATTTTTATTTTTGGCTGTAGCTTCCTCATAATAATTTATACACTAAAAACAGTTCTTTTTTTACACATTACATATTTGAATGTATTTAAACAGTATTTTTTTGAGAACTTACTACATGTATTAGATATAGCTAGTGGCATTTGGAGTAATGTTTCAATAGTGCAAAATATTTCCAGAGTTCCGCATCGTGCAGCTTCTCATTATGTATGTACTATTTTGTACATTTTATAATAAATGTTACTATTGCAGGGAGATTTACAAAAATTCCAAATTCATGACATCAATCTAAAGTGCTTTTAAAAAATATTATTATTGATATATACTTGCATACAAAAGTATATAAGATATACAAGGATGATCAATCAATAAACCAATAATTTTGTATTCAGCAACAACAAAACTTCACAACAAATAATAATTCTTACAACGTGTCCTCCTCTTCAAGGATTATACAAGATGGGTTGAGAGAGAGAAAAAAAATGGAACAAAAATGAATATATCTTTATGTATCATTGAAACATTATTATTATTTTTCCTGATGACTTGAATGTTATAGAGGAACTAGCAGCTGTTTGCAAGCAATACTATGACCGTTTAGTGCTTTGCGAAGGGCAGAAATGGGATTTGGAATATGAAGTTCGTAGAAGAGACTACGAGGTATCCTCATGGTTTCAATTATATTATAAAATTATGTTTCCAAAAAAATATATTTTCTTCCACGGTTTTTTTTTAAGTTTTCTACTAGAGGGTTAGCGGGTTTTCTGTTTTTTTTATATATATTCACCTTTACTTGTCCTTTTTTTCTTTATCAAAATGCTATATACATAGAATATATAAGAACAGAATTATAATTAACTGTTCTTTTCAGAGCCTGTGGATTCTTATAGGAGATAAGAATGATATATTTATACATTAGTTTGGGCTTCCCCTATATAGTCAATGTTTCAAATGTACATAAGAGGTTCTTTAATATAGTAATGATATACAGGGTAAATTAACTCGTGTTTTACTGGACGAGTTGCTTTGATTTATATATTATTATTATTATTATAAGTGTACATAAAGAAACTGATTATATATTTTGTATCTTTACATATGGAAGGGAAACTTCCAGTGTAAATTTGTTTGTTAAAAAAATATGGGATATTGAGGGAACTTGTTTCTTGATTTTTTTCTAATTTATATATTTATTTGCGAGCGTGACTTGTTTAAGGGCTTTACAGCATTGCCATAAAAATGTAGGCCTTTTTTGCCTGAAAAACCATTACTGTAGGCCGTAAGTCTTCCTTATAGTTTTCTTCTTTCACCATAGTATATTTAATAAGTGTCTGGCTTTGTCTCCATATTTCCATATATTTATTGCACTCTTTCTAAATCCAAATAATTCTCCATAGCAAAACTATATTGAAGGATTTAGAAAAAATGCAAAAAATTTACAAAAAAAGTTCATTTTTTTCAATTCAAAAATGAATCTTATTTTGTATATTCTATATCTATCTATATGTTATTACATCCTAATTTGACTCTCTCACGTTATCAGTCCTGTCCATTGAATTTTAGTATAGAGTTTAGAGGGATTTTCGCTAACCGCTTTCAAATTAAATTGCTCGCCGTTTTTTCATTATACTGAAAAATTATATTATAGGAAAAAAGCGAATCTTTTATATAGTCAATAATTTCAAGTATATAATGGGAATGTATATCAATGTAAATTATGTAAAGTACCTTACCTTTTATATGTCAGTTGGCCAAAATGTATGGCTCGCTTAATCATAATAAGGCTGAAATATCTAAAAATGAAAGAGAATTTTTGTCCTCAAAAACGACCAAATCCTGTATAGGAATTTCAATTGCGCAGGAGGACTCAAACCATTTTACCTGTTCAAAATAAAAATCTCATCAATAATGATTATCATAATTGTTATTTGAGATAAAAGAAAAAATTATATTAAAAGCGTTAGATGAATATAGTAGCTCAGGGACGAATGTGGCAAATATAAAATACTGAAACAAGGGGGGTTTGCAAATTATTCAATGACCATGTGGCTTATTTGTTTGTATAATATTTCAACTGTCATGTCATCCGTATTGATGTATTTATGAGCGAAATTGTATTATTATTTTGTAATTAGATAGTTTTTACTTGACACGGTTCTAATGGGCTAGCCAAAATAACGAGTTGTCCAAAGTTATGACTATCATTTATACTTTAAATATTACAAGCATTTATAAATTGAGCACTTTGAACCTCTCGGAATTTACAGGTTTCGTGTATGGTTCTTCCTATTCCCCATAATGTGTTAGTTTACTCTTAAGAGTATAATAATTATACCCCTGTAATTTTAGTGGTCCTTTCCCTCTAATAGGCCTTTTCTCTATATTAAAAAGGTACATTAATAATGATACTAATCATATAAGATAAATTTAGTAATCCTTTTATACAAGAGGGTTCGTATATACTTCTGTAGTAGAGTGCATTCCATATGACAGACAACATTTGCAAACTAGTTTTCATCCCAGTTTTTTTTTCTTCAAAATCACACTCACATCATCCCAAACTCATCCACCAATCCTGTATATTAAAAATCTAATAAATTTTCATTTTCTTATTGAGACATGTTAGAGTTGTGAATTGTTTGAAAAACAAATATTATTATAAAAAAAGGCCTACATTTATATAGTATATTTATTAATGGATAAAAACAAGTATTTCTTGTTCCTCACCATTATCAATATTCTCACTATCTTGCACTTGACGCTGCTACTGGAAACATAGGATACAAAGTCAGTATATGTCAGTGGCATTTATGTATTTTATTTTTGTAAAAAAAAACTTTAATAAAATCATATTCCAAATCCGGATAACATATAAAACTTACATTCCAAAGGGAATTTTATAGGTGACTGACTCTCGGAATTATTGAGGGCTTCCAAAAATTCTGCAAAAATACAAAAAAAACAAAATAAGCAAATTATTATGTATTAAATGTTATTTGCTCCGTCATTTTTTTGGAATCATGAAAGATCTCCCTGCAAGTACAAAAAAAAATTATTAATATTAATTAGTAAAAAAAACAAAAGTAAACCAACAAAAACGCTAGCCTATTAGAAAACATGTGTTTTGTCCAGAGATATTATTGTAATACTTGAGTAATAGTAATGACATAGTCATGATGAATAATAATTTACTATACAAATATATTTTCAATTTATTGTAATTTTTTAGTTTGCAAAAAATATGTGGCAAAAAGTTTCGTTTCATTTCTGCGACTTTTTACTACTCTCGCGACATGATTTTGTTGTAATTTGTCAAACCCCCCTTTGTTTCATTTTAGTCAGTATGATTCTTGTTTTCTCTTCATTTTAATCAAGTGAAGACAATTTCTGCTTTCCCTCTAATCTCTCTCTCTCTCTACTTCCAATTTACCTTCTGTTTCTCTCTCTCTCTCTATTGCTATCCCTCCGTCTATCAACTCCATGCTTTCTGGATACATGTGCTGTAAGATGTATGTGTACCACCCGAAAATTTCAATATGTTTACTAAACATTTACTATACAAAAAGATTCCTATTCATTTTCAGAATTTCGTGACTAATTTCTGTGACTCTAATGCCCATCTTTAGGCTGTTGACACTTACTGTATCCTTCAAACTCTATACTTTTGTCCTTCTTCATCCCAAACTTTCAAGTATTCCTTGTATATTCATTGTCTCCCTGTCTCTCAATGATTATAGGAACCTCCATTAATTATTACCTGTCTTTGCAAATCGGGTAAGTTTTAAACTTCCCATGTATTTTTTACAAATCTGTGCATTTGTAAAAATGCGTACAAATTGTAAAATAATTAAAGAAAGATAAGTACAATTTCATTACAGTTGTGTGGGGATAGCTTAGTGTAGGGAATTGGAATTACAATCTAAGAAATTCCATTGGAAAATCCCAACTTCCAATTAAATTAGGAGTAAAAATATTTTACCCTGAAGTGTGTTTAGCACAAATGATTTGTTTATACGTTTAATGGTTTCAAGGGGAAAATACCTGTCCCTATGTTTTCCTGTGCTTGTACACAATTGGGATGAAAGATGGTAAAACTTAATACAAATATTTGACAATGATTTGTAAAGTTTGTCCATGATTCATAAGATAATGGATGGAGGTATAAAAAATACGATTGCTATAGAATCCAAAGTGTCTAAAAACACTCTCCCAGCTGACTCAGGCCTTTGTATATTTTGTCATTGAAGTTTTTAAATGTGCAGTCCTGTGTATAAATTTCCCTATTCGGATATTTTTTTAAATGTGAACTCCCAAAAATGTTCTCCAATTTTCCTCTCATTACTACTGGCTTCTTAGAAAATCTTGATGTGATCCCTTTGTTTACTACTATACATATACTGTGGCATATTAGTTTTTTCCTATATAGAATGGGAATGCAAGTGTAATGGTACATTTTTTTTAGAAAAATAATTAATTCGTTTTAGTTTATTAGTCAAAGTGTCATGTTAATTCCTTCTAATAACTGGCTACATTAGTCATTTGGTGGATATTTTCTCTGATCTATAGCCATCACATAGTTTTGCTATATAAATTACATTTTAGTGATCTCATCAAATTCTTAGTCTCTTAGCGCTGCAATCTTTTATATAGAATCTAGATGGTGTGGTTCAAACAAAATTCGAGATTGTTTTTTTTAGAAAATGATCATGTTATAGATTCACATAAAATGCTGCTATACTACTGCTCCTGCAACTACTCATTACTGGTGGTGACAAAATTCTCTAATAATGTACTGTTGACGTACGCACATACAACAATCAAGACTCTCGTATGTACTTAAAAATATATATTTGCTCTTGTACCAGTGTCCTGTGTACAATAATACAAAACAAATATATGGCTTCGAAAATTATTATTCTTATGCCTCAAATTATATCAACCGAAACGGTTAAATATGAGTTTCATTCATTATTATGTAAATATTATATTTGCTTTCAAGAGAATGTGCCTTTTTGAGCATGCAAAAGTTTGTTTTCATGCCTGTGTGTTTGGGAGTGACTTAAGATTGAACCTGTTTGTTTGTAAATGTTGTTTGCTGTTTTACATAAATGTTGTGTGAAAATGCTTTCTCATGTTTTACCTGCTTTAAAATAGCGGCTTCTGCTTGTTGCATAAAGTATTTATATTTATAAAAATATATGTAAAATTATCGAGGGCTATGCATTTAAATTTGACACCAAGTCAAGTAATTGGAGTCAAGTAATGTATCTTAATACATGTACATACGTAAAGAGTTAACTGTTTTGAACAATTATTATTAATATTCACGTGAGTTTCTTTCATTGTAAAATTATCACTTTTGTAAGTATCTGTACATATAAAATTACATAAACGAGAACAGCAATAGTTAATTCACTTGTATACATACAAGGTTTAGCTCTTTGGACTGAATATTTGACCAAATGAGTTTAACACGACAGCTCCTGCTTCTCACAAGATGATATCTTAGTAAATCAAACAATTAATTACAAATAAATCAATTGAGTTCTTTTTGGAAATCAACTAAAAATATATTTGATACAAACAATGCTCACACGATCTGAAAAAACAAAGCTTTTTTATAACACAATATAAATAAAGGCACAGATTAAGTATGTTTAATATACTTTATATTTTACACTTATGGTTCAGTACGTGTAGGTTGTAATTAATCTTCCTTATGATTTACATTCTAACGATGTAACACAATGTGAGACGTAAACAGTGATAACTGTATGAAAGTGGAGTTGAAAAGAGTGGAAAAACTTGAAATGGGAATATTTTGTCCAAAAGCAAAACATTTGTAAATACTATTTGTACCGTAAATACGTTAGGTTATTTAAATGTGGTTGAGTTTGCATGCTTGTGATTGAAGTTTTGAGACTTTGTTAAATCAATTCATCCCGATTATTAAGCTTTACTAATATGAAACTATCAATGAATTTTCAGATCAACGAACTCAACATCCAAGTCAACGACTTGCGAGGCAAATTGTAAGTACAAAATTGTTATAATACCTTTCTTATATTATCATTGTGGTTGTTGTTGTCCACAATTAAATTGTAGTTGCTCCCGTCGTTCCTTCGAAGTATACAAAAGCATTAATCATTATCAGTTATGACATACATGAAAATCTAAATTGAATTATTTCATTTTTGTTTGAAACAGCGTTAAACCTACTTTGAAGAAGGTATCTAAGTACGAGAACAAGTTTGCCAAGCTGCAGAAGAAGGCTGCCGAATTCAATTTCAAGAACCAATTGAAACAGGTCAAGAAGAAGGAATTCACCTTGGACGATGAAGATGATAAAGACAAGAAGAAGGAAAAGCCTGAATGGACGAAAGCCAAGGACAAAGCCGCAGAAGTTGAAGCAGCTGCTTAAAAATGTCCTCAATAAATTCCTTCTTGTCCAATAAAACTAAATAATCATCCACAACAACAGCAACTGGCACGAAGAGTCAAGAACAACAAGAACAACAACAGCAACATCACCAAGAACATCCGATTCAACACAATCAACAAATGAGCAACAACTTCTCGAAAAATGTCTCAACGTCCATTCATCCTCGAAATCACTACCAGTACATCAATGCACTGCGTGTATTAGATTACTAAAAACCTGGACAATGTTTTACTTGTTTCTAATGGTAGACAAAGCAGTCTGAGTAAGCCTGGTTGCTTGGGCACGATATAGATTTGCAGTAAATCATGTACATAATAAAATTACATTTGTCATTATTATTACATCTTGTTATCCGATTTCGAAACCAACATCACCTGAATGAGAGAAATATATAGAACATTAAAAATAACGTTGGTTGTTTGAAGAAGAAGAAAACTCTTTTTTTTCTGTCTATCTCTATATCACTCACTTCTATTGTATATGATATGTTTATGTCATTGTATTGTAACAATGAAATGTATGTTATTTACCGTGGATAAAGTTGATTTTACTTGAAAATGAATCAGTCGATAAAAACAAATGCCGAATCTTCAAAAAAAGAGAGAATTACAAACATTTAATTAACTTAAAATCATTGTTAGCCCTTTAAATAAAAATTATCGATCTTCTTTATGGTATTTAATGTTAACCCCGCCAAGCAGTTATTGAATACATGCTACGAATAACTTTAATTAATTATTCATTTTTTTGCCTCGAAACGGTACGTCGAACTTCTCTAATAACAGCAACAATGAATACAACAACTGATGATAGCAATAAAATTATATTGATGATGATGAACTGGTCACCTGTGTCTATCAACTTAGAGCAAAAGCCAATAATCTTACATGACGCGATCTGTCTCTAATAAAATCCATTGTTGTTACATAAACCACTAAAGAATGGCCAATATAGTCCTATCCTTTACTTTGATTTTTGAAAAGCTCTTGGAATAAAGGCTATAGAGTTCCCTGAAGGATTAGATCCAACCACTTGTAGAAATCCGGCTCGAGTATAGAGGACATGGGGAAAAGTGCGTTGATACGTTCCCATCAAATTAAATGTTAACTGAAATGATTATTTTATTTCGAAGGGAAGGACCCCCTCCCCCTTGTTTTAAAATGCTAGAAAAATTTATTCAGTTCGGCATTAAAATTAAATGTGCTTACAAGTCGGTTGTGTCAACACATTTTGACCCCACGAGAACGGGGTATATAGCCGCAGTAAACCCTAATTTTAGCTATGTGATTTTGATGGCAAATTAGGTCGAGAGTCGGGGTGAGCACCGAAGCTTTACTAAGGGATTACGGCACGTCAAAATGAATTCTCCACAGTTTAAGCAAATGACTATGTAGCACAATCCCGTGTACCCAAGGCTCTTCACTGCAGACAGTGGCAGCAACTAGTTTTAAGTACGTAGGGGGAAGAGATATTTTACCCATCATTTTATCATATTTAACAGAATCAATATGTACCTTCCATCAAACTAATAAAAAGGGAAAAGCAACTCCAAGAAGAAATCGGGAAGTCAAAAGAAAAAAGAGAGGAGGCTGGCGGGCAAGTATCCTGCTCAGAAAAGACCACCAGCAAAGCTGAAGCGTATATGGGCACATCTCGGGAAGGACTAAAACACTGTCATTGTAGCAGTGATCGGAGATGAAGATGCTTGGCTGGGTGCGGAGGAAGCCAGTCAGTTTCGCAAAGGGCTTGACAAGGAACTGGACCGAGAATGGGAAACTCATAAGAGAGCTCATGTCATAATGGGTTCTGGGTTATCAGAAGGAAGAATTTGGATCGCTTGTGGCAACGAAGAGCCCAAAGATTTCCTGCTTCGGGTTGTAGGTCGAATCGAGCTGGACAAAGGGGAGGGTGGTAAGAGGAAATTTTGGTAAAAGTAAAGTTACATTGTGAGTCGAAATGGGACTTGGACAAAGTGTAATTATAATGCATAACATGCATTATAATTGCATTCGGGAATGGGAAAACGGTTTCATCTGCATTATGTATTAATTTTGAAAGTAGGAATTTTTCCTTGAAATAATTTTCAAGTCATTTACCTCACTGATCTCACCGTAAACACCATAAGACCATTCGTACACATAGGATTGACCGGATAGCATCACAAAGTTTCATTTTGTACGATTTCAACGAAATTACACACGAATACGTTACATAGCTAAAAACGTAAAATGTTACAATGCGAGCGGAATAAAAAATCGTTCACGTACAGTGACGTATTACAATTAGGGACGCAATGTGAAGCGAAATATCATTGTATAAATAAAATGGTAAATGATTCACATAAAAATACGTAGAGATTTATTCGAGCAACGTTTCGAGCAGCGCTCTTCTTCAGGCTCATTCACATACTGAGGAAATCATAATCAACATTATTATTTTAAAGCTTCAGCTCTACCAATATTAAAATTATTTTAAAAAAATGTTTATTCATTAAAATTAAGTTAAGTTAGTATATTGTACAAACGTAGTTACAGTTTACGAGTGAAAAATATCAATGTAAGATTGAATGCCAAAACTAAATAGTCAAACTTGCAAAGCCTGGCCGAAAGTGATGACGCAACAGTTGGTGTAGGTGTTGGTGTAGTCTCACCTCCCGGTGTTGTTGGTGTAGTCTCACCTCCCGGTGTTGTTGGTGTAGTCTCACCTCCCGGTGTTGTTGGTGTAGTCTCACCTTCCGGTGTTGTTGGTGTAGTCTCACCTCCCGGTGTTGTTGGTGTAGTCTCACCTCCCGGTGTTGTTGGTGTAGTCTCACCTCCCGGTGTTGTTGGTGTAGTCTCACCTCCCGGTGTTGTTGGTGTAGTCTCACCTCCCGGTGTTGTTGGTGTAGTCTCACCTCCCGGTGTTGTTGGTGTAGTCTCA
>JAQFXU010002541.1:0-20221 GCA_034693705.1 Spatulosminthurus flaviceps
CGTTGCCTGAAGAGGTTCCTCTAATGCAAGAGTTAATATTAATTATTCCCGTTCGACGAACGGGTCGCCCCACTTGTGTTCTAATAATTCTGATGAAGCATGCATTTTTTCGCATTGTCAACGATAAATGCTTCTAGTGGTCCGCCATTTCAAAAAAGTCATCCTCAAATCTATAAATTTTCTCAAACAACCATTTTGGCATATTAGCATAAGGCTTCGGGAAAAATAATTACTTTGCATCATAAAGTAAATTTCATTTGGACAAAATGAACGACCGCCAAAATGGTTAAAGCTGAATTTTTCCTAACTTATCCCCAATATGCTGTGTTCATGCACGTTTATTTTTGTTGACCAAGTTTTTACAATTTCCAGCCCATAAAAACTCATTTTTGACACACCAGAAAGGTGGTAGAATTGTTTTTATTTTGTTTGGACTATAAAAATCTTTAACTTTCTTTTATAAAATCTTATAAAAGTAGCTGTCATCTCTTCAAATGATGACAGTTTTTCCTTTTTAGCCAATATTTTAGTGCATGTATGTCATGCAACCATTGCAAAAACTCATATAGCTGATAGGATTGGAATTTTAGGCTAAAATAGGGGTCCGCTGGATTTTTCTACAAATGAATCATCCAATTATGAATTTATAATCGCTACCATCCATTTCATTCAACACATGAATACCTACAAATTTTAATTTTCAATTTATTAAATTTTAATCTATGTGTAAAATCTCTTTTTAAAATTTACAACTATAAAAAATATAAGTAATACAATATAATTGGTTCGTAGCTGAGTTCATTTTCATGCATCAATAAAACTAATTTCACAAATTTCCACATAAATTAAAGCTATTTTATATCGAGATGTTTGGCAGTTGGCAGTTATTGGGCTAAAAATCCTAAATGTGTCATACATTCACTCACTTTCGTATCAATTCAGTAGGATATAAACAAAATTAAAATTGATACATTAAAAATCTCTCTGAAGTTATTTTCAATCAAAATAATACTAATGCATTCGATAGCCTTTAATCTACCTTTTTTACCAGTCAATTTTAATAACTGATGATCGAAATTTTTATGATCTAGTTTTCAATTTTTCCCTAGTAAACTTTGATATTTCCAAGTGAAACATTTGTTTGGAGAACAGGAAAACTCTTTATTTTTTACTATTATTTATTATTATTATTAATTTTATTATACTTAATTTCAAATATATTTATTTGCCTAAATTATGAAACTTTCCCCCGGGACTTGAAATAATTTATTATAATTAAAATAAGATTTCCAAAGAGAAGCATTAAATTAAAAAATTTCAAAATTCCCGAAAAATGTAAAAAATCATCCAGTAAATTCAAAATTCTAAAAAACTTGAAAAGTTCTTGTGGATATCTCTGGGTAATATTAGAACTTATTTGTCCACAATTGACAAAGATTTTATTTTGTTGAAGTTCAACGCCGGTAAAGATTTTACAATCATAGGATTCAGATTTGATTGCAATCAGTAGATTAAAATGAAACGTCCAAAAGGAAGAGGATGTTAAGTTGCAAATAAATCGTGGTATGCTTTTCGATATTAATCGACTATAGTTTTAGCACATTTTTATTTTTTTTAAACCCCCAAAACCGAATATTTCCTGGATGACGATTGCTGCTGAACCTTGACGCCGTTTGTTATTTTTCCCCACACATTCCTCACACACTTCCACAGTTACATTGTGTGGCTTGAAGGCAAATCCTTTTCATTTTGGTTACGAATTTAAGTATGAAGGTGCATTTTATAAAATATACAGACTATACTACATGATGTTCTTTGGAAAAAATCACTAATCAAGTTTCAGTTAATGCATCCACTGGGCACCTTTGGCTGTATAAATATTATTCTCTACTTTACTTTCATGTGTTCTACTTTTATGTGCAGCCAGTTACTTTTATTTTGCTGAATTTCCACGTCGTTGTGGAAATTTAATACCCTGGAACTTTGTTATTATTTACAGATCGCAAGCTTTCAAGTACAAAGTGTTAAAATGAAGTAAAATAATAATAACATCAGCCTACCTTGGACTTGCAAGATTTTTGTAAAAAACATTTTTGAAATGTTGTTTATTTAAATGTTAAATGTTTTCCAAATAAAATTCTGCTCATACTAACGTAGGCTTTCCCCTACACTATAAATGTAATGAGTTTGAGATGATAAGTTTTCTTAATTTTTGAACTCGGAGTTGCACACCGGGAAATGCATTTCCCAAGTATTTGCTGCACCTTATGGGATTGTAATTCCGCTGCAGTTTCAATCTCTCGTCCTCGCAACTCCTTTCATTGTAAGGCAACATAAAAACATTCTGGAATATTCATATTTTGTATATCGTTATTCCAGCTATAGAGCTTTTCGAGTCATGTTCAAATTTCATCTATACCTGACCATGATTTCATCCCTCAACTCAAGTTCGTGTTCAAGCTTGGACATATTACTTGAAGAAATACAAGTTCAAGTCGTGTTCAAGAAGCATCGTTTCACTTTGTCATCGAAAACCTTTACCTTAACCCACAAATTGTAACTATGAAAGAAAAATCGGCGTTGACGTTAAGCAACAAAACAAAATATAAGAATAATTAATTCAAATCCTAAAAACTTGATTCGCCGTCATACGATAATAATTCAAGTCATAAAACTTGAAGTCATGTTTACCAACGTGACTTCGTTTATTTTTTTGTCATCACCTTGTACATTCCCCCCCCCCCCCCACGAAGCAACCAATGCGATACAAACTCCCACCGTTATTTTGATTGTGTAACAATGAACTTGAAAGTTACGCTACATTCCTTGCCTAGATGTCCTGATTGCAGGTTATCCTTAAATAATTGAATTACTGCCTTCACTACTTTTGTTGCTGAAGTTTAACGCCGTTTGTTGAATTTTACTATGTATGCTCACATCCTTGCATTAAATGGATGAAAAACTTGCCACTAATTAAGATGGTTGCGGAGCATGTAGAGAGCTAAAATTTTTCTTTTCTTACAGGCATTAACGCTAAAGGCAACTACATTACTCATATGCCCGCATTCAAACAAGACGTTTTGTACGAAAAATTGAAACAAGTCCAAAAAATGATGTGGATTTTTATCAGGGGGCCACGAATTTCATTGTTTGAATTCATCGTGCAGAAAAATATTGATGTACTTCCCCTGTTTTATCTCCGTTTAAGCCCAGGTTAAATTAGCTATTCCAAGGTCCATTAAAACCCATGCAGTTGAGATTTTTGAAAATAACATTATATCAAGACATGCTAGTGCATATAGCCCCGAAAAACCAATTCAAATCAATGCAATTGCAGCCTTGAAATTCCAAACTCTTTGGGTGCCTTTTTTGGGTTTAGGCTAATTGAACATAATCCCTTTTCACCCAATAATGGTTCTAGCCTTATAAGTTCTATAAGTGCTACAAGTTTCACACCGGACACTCGTAAAGGGTTGCGCTAACTATGCCTAAGGCCTAATAAAATTGTTTGTTTGTTTAAAATTTTATTTAAAATTTTATTCAACTGTTTTTCAAAAATAAAATTCTCTCCTGTCCAACAATTAGTATACCAGTGAAATGGGTCTGCTCAATATAGAAAATCAATCAAATAATGTTATTGTTCCATGCACACTTTTTAGGGCACCGCAGGAGCCCTTATAAGATTGTCATGTTCGTACGTCCGTACGTCCGTACATCCGTACGTCCGAGGACACGATTGCTCCAAAACTAAGCGACCTATTTCAATGAAATTTTTACTGAAGGTTTGTTAGATGGCCTTTATGGATGAGTTCGTTTTTGGTTGAAATCGGACCAGGGGTTCGTGATTAAAACAAATAAAAACCAAATTTTTTTTGTCCAAAATTTATTTTTGTCTAAAAAACATTTTTCTGCAATAAAAATTTTTTTTTGGTTCAAAATTATTTTTGAATTTTTAAAAAAATTTATTTTTTTTGATGTAAATTATTTTTGCCTAAAAAACATTTTTCTGCAATAAAAACAAATCGAGAATGTGTGATACTTCCCATCTTAAAGAGTCCAAACACCTGCGGTGCCCTTCGCAGAAGCACCCCTTTAGGGGTGCCATGAATCGTGGCGGAGCGACGATTTTTACTTATGTGCTAATAAAATGTGAACTATAAAATCTTAATCCTGCCTGCAAAATTTGACAATTGGCCCGAAACTTATGCATTTCTACAAGTTAAATGCGAGGAAATGATTTTGCGCATTTTTTCGTTTACCGCGCCAGCTAAATTGTTCCTTTTTTAGGCTCTATATCTATTCACCATTGCATTGGAATAAATTTAACTAAAAAACTGGATTAGACTATTTTTAACAAAATCGTATCCCAAAATGTTGAATTACTACAGGTGAATTTAATAAAAGGCTTTTGAAAAAATTATTTCCGAGTAAATTATTTAAAATAGAAATTGCGGATTGAAACAAGTTTTAATTAAATTTTCCAAGGAATGCAAGAATCGTTCCTTATTTATCAGCATCTTAAAATTTATTTGACCTCAACACCGGCTGCTATTCATTAAGAAAAATTGTTTAATCGTGGCGAAGACGTTTTAGACCTTATTTTATTAAGATACAATACCACCAACTTGGATCAAATTTCGATTCAAATGAAGAAAACTAAATTTTTGCCGTATTTGACAGTTTTCAAAATTTTGACCTAACAACATACACTTTGGGGAAAATAAAAACTCCATTTTTCGTAGACATGAAAGCGTAAAAACGGATTTTCTAATTCTCTTCTAAATCCACACTCTAATCGAAAAAAAACACTTTTTCACAAAATCTCGGGTCCATTTGTGACGATTCCGGAATAAGACATTAAATACCATTTTGGGGACGTGTGAGAAAATGAAAAGGTTTTTTTAGCTGTATCTCTTTCATTGTTTGATGTTTACATTTTCAGTATAGAAATAACAAATAACTATTACCACAGATTTTTTTGTTCCGACGTCAATTAAGCCATATTTGCTGGATCGCCTAACTACTGGACCTACAGTGTCCAGAAGATTGGAAGCAATAAAGCGTCGCTGGAGAAGCAAAGGTGAATAATGCACGAATTTCCTAATTCCAAATTGAAATAACCACCTCCATATTTGATGCAAATTGAAATAACCACCATCATATTAGGGGAAATTCCCTTAAGAAAGCACATTGATGTAAATGCAAAAATGAAATAACCACCCCGATATCTTTGACTGCTTTGTAATTTTGCTGTACGATTGTTGGAAAAATAATCTCAAAGCAATCAAAGATATGGGGGTAGTCTTAATCAATCCAAGTTGGTTGTTCATTGGTACTTTTTTTCCTGCACCAGAAAACGACTGGCAGCTGACGATTTTGGGGGGTTTGTATAGCTACAGTCCACTTCCCCAGCAGAATCCAGGGGGTCATCTTCAAATTGGAAACTTGGCTTGTCCAAATCTTTACTGGACGGCACTTTACCGTATAAGAGGTTCTTTCTCGCGAACCATTTTCCGCCAAGTAAATTTGTTGGTGTACAAGAACTTTACATCGTACTATCATATTATTCAGGTCGATGAACTCACAATGACACAAACTAATCTCATACACCGGTCTTTAGAACAATCCAATAATAATTTCTAATAAGCTAAAAAATAAGCTAACTATACAATAATACTAGCTACGTAAACTTGTGATTGTGGAGTCGAATGTAGGACAGGACAAGGTTAGTCGCCTAACAAGCACATCTCTTTAGGTAAGTTATTTAAGTAGGTCGGGATGACGGGATGAGTACTCAGTACTCCGGACGACGGAATGAGTAGTCGGGACGACGGGATGACGGGATGAGTAGTCGGGATGACGGGATGAGTACTCGGGACAACGGGATGGGTGACTAAAACACGGGATGACGGGATCATTACTCCGGATTACTGTATGAGTACGTGTAGTACTCAGCCCATGATCCCGAGTACTGAGTACTCGTCCCATCATCCCGAGTACTCATCCCGTATTTTAGTCACGCACCCCGTCATCCCGCGTCTTAGTTTGACCCAACTTGCTTTACTATTTTCATAAATGCAAATGCAAATGTTTCAAGCATGTGATAAAGCACGGATGCTATGAGAATGCAGACAATAGTGAAGGGCATAGACAGAACAATGAGGTGAATGGGAAAAAAAGTAAAATCTCATCCGCTCAGCGTGAGACTCGTAATTACGTGAGCACCATGTCCAATAAATTACTGGACGAACTTTGAAGTGTCGGAGTCAAGGTAGTCAATAAATAGTCAAGTTTGCACATGGCCAGTCAAGTTGTCAAGCAGGATGCCACTTTAGTCTCACTGGACAGTGAATATTTTTTTTGGGTGGGTGGAATTTTAGGTACCTTCAACGGCCAAAAACGACCTCGCCAGTCGTTTTCTGGGTCAAGGAAAAAAATTCCAGTGAACAACCAACTTGGATTGATTAAGACTATATGGGGGTGGTTATTTCATTTTTGCACTTAAGTGCGTATTATTTCTTAATAGAATTTTCCCTGACATGATGGTGGTTATTTCAATTTGCATCAAATATGGAGGTGGTTATTTCAATTTGGAATTAGGCAATTCGTGCGTTATTCACCTTTGCTTCTCCAGCGACGAAAGGTTTGTGGAATTTTTCACTTTCAAAGCGCAAAGTTTCGCATTAGCTTAGGAATAGTTTGGATCAAAGTGGATCGAGTGCGAAGGAAAGGCTTTGTATAGGATGACCTGCTCTGCAGTTATGACATGTTCGAAAAAATACATTTTTCCAATTTTACAGCATTTTCTATCATTGATTACAGCAATTTACATTATCTCCTAAAACATTATTAGTATTACAAGTTGTAAATATTATACACCGGCTGGTCAAGGGATGCTTTATAAGCAATCGCAGAAAATTGATATGTTTTGCGGATTCCTGCTGTACTTCGACACCAAAAACCAGTGAGTTCAGCGTCGGAATTAAGACCGTGGTTATCGGACAAAAACTCCTATTCATTAAATCGTACTTGGAGGATGAATGGTTGCCATATTGCTGGAAAAATATTGGACAAAAACAATTTATTTTGCGTTTTTGAGTTGGGTATTATCAAGTGAATAATTATTATTACCTCAATGACAAAGTTTAATTTTTGAAAAGTGAACACAAACTTATATACTTATAGACGAAACATTAATACTTACAACGATGGTGCGGCGAAAGTTTGGGTGCAAATATTGAGAAATTGTGAGTCCTACCTGCAAGTCAAAGTATAGACTTGAATTTTGGCGTAAAATATAATTTGAAAACGAAAGCCAACTAGAGGCTATAAAATGCACAATAACCACCTGCAGCTTAAGGAAATATGCCCTCATTTAACTTTTGCTCAACCATTAATTTTACATGCGCAAACGGGAAGGCAAGAAACCCCTCGGGGAAAAAATTCGCTATAGGTTCTCTTTTGATTTATTGAGACAGGATTATCCGCTCGGTAGTAAGGAGAATCGAGAAAAGCCATAGTTTTAACATGAAATTTAAGGATGAATCCAGATTTGCGATAAATAACTTTCCCACCAAATCTGTACCAAATTAGTAATTATTTTTTGGGTATATGCTCAACGCCAGTTATGAAATTTAACGCGGGTATGCACCCTCATGTTGTTTAATTAGTAATTGCTGCTCCCAGGGTTTTGTTGTTACTCCGCAAATTAATGAAAACAATTTTTATTTTTAAATTAAGTTTTTGCGAGCGAATGGCGTTTGAAGAGTATTTGATGCGGGGATTTTTAAGATTATTATGGATTTCGTGAGTTGATTTTTTTTAAATAGAAAAAATGCTTCCGGATTTTTGGAGCCAAATTTTTAGTTGGTCACATGGTCACAGTTTATGATTCCCAAAAATCCTCTTCAAAATGGAAACAGTTTGTTTCTAGAATTATTTTATAACGTTTTTATAATGAAACAATGCTAACTTAATGGGTTAAACTTAATGTTGTATTCGTGATTTTAATCATTTTATTCCTCCAGTATCTTAATGCACTAAATTACGTTCAATAGCAATTTTTGAAGTTCAAAACTTTCCCTTTCAGAATTGTTATGCATCAATGTATTCTGATGCGTGTATCAAAAGTTACAGCCAAAACAAAAAAGGAAAATTATCATCGCGGATCTGCTACATTGCCGGCCCAATCCATTGTGCTGTTATGGAGAAAATCTTATAGCTTTCCCTGCCTGTATCTTCTGCAAGGCTTGTATGGGTCCAATGACGTATAAAAATTCTAAAATATATTAAAAATCTCTTTCACAATCGTCATTGCTCGTATTTTTATGTTGGAAGTGTAAGCGGGATGCCTATTTGATGAAGAAAATACGGAAAACCGTGTTAATGTTTGCTAAGTTCATCCCCCAACGTCTCCGCTCCCTTGAAAGATAACAATACGCGCAATAGCGATTTTGAAAGCGAATTTAAATATCTTTCAGAATTGACAAACCTCATTGCGCTCTGACTAGCCGTTCAATAGTTACAAGCAGGGAAAGGTTTAAGAGTTATTCCATAACAGCACAATAGATGGACCCGGATTACAACAGATACGGAGTTATTCCTTCTGAGATAAACTGAATAAAATAACTCCAGCTTCAATTAAGTGAGAAAATTACCTACTTTTTTACAATACTAATATGATCTATTCAACTACAATAACATTTTTCCATGTATTCCTTGGCGATGCGAAATTCTTGGAAGGATCATGTATAGTGTCGAGGGTAGGAAGGAAATATTTGGCTTCGTTTCCGGTTTTGGGGGTGAGGGTATAGGGACATTTTATGTTGTTACCACTGCAACTGTTTTGACCGTATTTTCTATCATTCTGAATGATACGGTCAATTTACTATTGGCCAAGGGTGTGTAGCTTTGAGTTGTAGCTTTGAGTACATAAGTCCATAAGAAATAAAAAGTAAAGCAATAAAACAGTTTGTAGCTCAACCAGCTTATTTTTACTGTCGAGAGAGATGCAAGTGTTCATAGTATTACCTCATACATACTATCTCACCTTGTTTTCTTTCCACCACCACGTTGGGAAATTTGCACATGGGACAGCACACCTAAAAATCGGCAAAATAAAAATGGCTATTAAAAACTCAGGGGAGATGTTTTAGTTGGATTAGTCTATGCTTATAAACTGTAAGAAAATTGACAAAAATGTGCATTAAGGGAACTTTGAGATGTACGAAAATATTTTGAATAAATTACAAATTTTGTCAAAATTTGAAAAAATGACCGTGTGTATGTAAATGTAGTTATTAATTTTTTTTTAAATTTCAGAATTTAAATTCTTTTAAATTCTGGGTGCTACAGGTTAAATGGTCGTACTCTCCGGGGTTTTAGTAAAGGTACATGTACCCCCGTTGTTAAGTGGTTTGAGTGCATCCTTTGATTATGTAGGGCTAAAAGAGTGTTTAGTTAAAAAATGATGATATTAACAATGTATGAGTATAAGTGCTCACAACGATATTCTACTAATATTAAGTGCTTTGATGGTAGTACACCTCTCATAGGCTCTGCTACAAACGGATGTCAATTTAGGGTTAGAAGGGTTAGAACTACCTACACATACAAATGTGTAGTTCCCCCATAGCATTCCTGCTTGGCGTATCCCACGCAAGCAATTTAAAATATAGTAAAGCTACCATTAAATATTTAAAAAAAGTTATTTCAACTGACCATTTATTTTGAGGCTCATGTGCCATTGGATTCTCAAATTAGCAACGTTAATTATATGGAGAAGGAAGAAACAAAAGTTGGGGATTACAATAATTATTTGCCTTATTGCCTTTAATAAATCCTTTCATGGTGACATTTAATGCTCTCTGTGACAATGTATAAATACAACGTTGAGATTGAAATATATAGAAAGGTTTCCTCAAGTTTGGACAATTCCAAGTTCCTAGAAGGTTTGTGTATACCGGGAACAATATAGAACCAGAGAAATGAAGAGGGTGTCAATGGTAAGGTAAAAGTTCTATGAGTGAGAAAGCACATGGAATTATTCGCACTCCCTTTTTTTGTACCACATCGTTCGTTGACTTTTAAAAGCAGTCCGGTTCTAATTTAATCATAGTCATAGAATTAATGTGTCAATAAATATGGCTTTTATTCACCTGATTAATCCAATTATTATTAACTATTAAAACATCTTATGATAATTTCTACTAGAACCTACATTTAAAATCTATGGATGCAGAAGCTTCATATATATTTTAATCAAGCGGGGAACTCTTACCTCTGCAAAGTTTTATGCGTATAAGTTCCACAATATATTTTCTTCACAATCTTTTCCATGACGAAAACAAACGTTTTTAGCACCACCCATATGAATGTGTGTACAGTAAAACCTCTCTATAACGGCAACGCAAGGGACCGCGATTTTATGGCCACTATAGCCATTAGGCCGTTATTGAGATGGATTTTAACATGGGATTATATGGAAAATGTCCAGGTAAAGCATTACCGCTATAGTAAGAGTTCCGTTATATGGACGGTCGTTATAACGACGTTACACTGTATATTTTATATGCATATACGTAGGGTACGAGAACTAATGCAATGTCACAATCAATGGTTTGGGTTCCATCCATAAATCCAAGAAAAGAAAATTTTCAGCATTAATCTTCACTTGACCCTTGAAAATTTAATAGTGGTATAAAAACTTGACAAATTTAATTCGACTACGTGTAAATTACAACAATAATTATTTAAAACACTAAGACTCTGTAAAGTATAGCGCAGTCAAACTGACACATGTAAATTATTATTATAGTTAAGGCTTGAAAAAAACTCCCCAACTGGAGATGTGAATCCTTTGAAGTTCTGATCCAAACTCAAACGTATACTAAAGTTGCATGGGAAGAGGATGAGAAGATGAGATAGGAAGACCATAAGTGATAGGTTGATGGTTTTTCTGTCCAGCCCCTTTCTTTTTTGATATGCTCAATCATGCGTATTATCATAGGCATAATGCCCAGCTCTACCCGCACCTCTGTCTACATTGCACTGGAGAAACACGCTATTTAATTATTTTTCTCCTACATTAGCTTTCAAAACCATTTTCAGAGGAATGTTAGGAATCTTATAAGCCCCAATGGAAGGATCATGTTAGTAAAAAAAAATCTCAAGGTTTTATAGACCTGGAATATCTAATTTTGCATGCAAAGCCCTCTTAAACTGCAATGCAATATTAAAAGATATAATTTTTAGTGAATCTAAATTATTCATAGTGAAGTGGTTTATAAAGTGCATTGGAATTTCCATAAATTTACTTTCCACTCAATTCCAATAGTTCTTCAAAATTTACTCCCCCCTGCTTGATGATTGGGTACGTTGAGAGCGTTAGAATTTTTTGGCTAGCTGAAAAAAATCTCAGCGTTAAATCAATCTGAAACCTCATGTCATTTCGTATCCTTTGTATCCGTAAATATTTTCCAGTAGAGGCTGGAAACGAAAAAATGCAAAAAAACCAATCTGGCGGGAAAGATTGAAAAAAACCATTTCTTGAACCTATTGATTTTTCTAGAGTTAAAGCGTAACAAATATTTTCACATCTAAGCTTGTGTGTGTCACAGTCAAGCTTGTGACAATAAAACAATTTTCACATACCAAATCCACGTGAACCGTTGAAAAAATTATTCCTCGATTATCATTTTATTGTATGTATATGCGGAGATAAAAAAATGTTGAGAAGAATTTTTGGAAATGATTTTCACGATAATGATTCCGGGCCACAAAAAAATATTATCCCTCCAGCTACACACTTGATTTTTGAAACAAATTGAAGTGTGTCACTGAACATGGTAAAAATATATTTTTGTGTTTTGTTGGCAAAACATTTGGCAAAATTTTAACTCCCTACCCTTACCGTTGAGGATACAGACGGATCTAAAATAATTTTATACACACTATTGAGTTAAGTGGAACACTATCTCTTTTCTGGATGCGCTTGTTTTAAAAAAAATTGCATCCAGGAGAATAAAAAAAATCTAAAAACTTGCAGAAAATGATGGGAGATGTTTAGGTTGGCCAAATTTTTGGCCAACCAAAATGGTTTACTAAAATATGACATTGTCATAAGACATAGTCACCAATATGTGTATAATTATGCACGGCCAACTATTGGGGTGGAACTAAATTTTTTATACTTTGATGATTCCCTTGGATTCCACATCCGTTAAAAAATGTATAGATAATATTTTACTTTCAAATTATAGACGCCTTTTGTTATTCCTCTTTTTAGACGTTGGGATTTGAGGACGTAACGGGAAAATCTATTAAAATGACTAATAAGTTCTATAATAACTTAAAGTAAGCTACCGTGCGTCCTTTAAGATATTTTACAATGACTCAGCGTCAAGTTTTACAAGCAAGACTTTACATTGGAGTTAGAACTATTGCTGTAAAATGCCAGTAGCTTTTATGACTCTGCGTGGCTTTCTATGTTTGGAACAAGTTAAGAGATTTCAGAGGTGTTTCAACTAAAATGTGCAGAATTTCCCTATTTATTAGCATATAAAAAATTATAGTTGAAAAAATTATTGAAAATTCACTCTCAAGATACTTTACCACACAAGTTATCAAAAACATTCGGGAAAATTTCCTAACGTTTAAATTTTAGCCATTAATTTACCCAAATTGCGTCACCCCTTTACAAAAAATTAAGTCTCAAATTTTTCATATACTTTTTACAATTTCCCTCTTTTATTATTCACTAATTTCGTTCACTGCATACAAAAAATTCCAAATGCTAGCAACAACCGTATTTTCAAGATTGCGATACATTCAAATGTCATTTATTGCTTATGATTATTTCCAACTATTTTCAGCTTTGTCAATTTACTGGATAGAGAGACCTTTAGTCTCGAACTTTCACCCCAAAATTATTCCACGACCCCGAACCTCCATCACCCAATTAAATTTTCTAGCTTTCTATATATGTATAATCTCCGGAAAACACACACAACCTGAGCCAAGTGCTCATAAAATATTTAGCCTAATGAATGAGAAAAGGCATTATTATATAAACCTCGCGGGAAAAATCCTGCATCCAGAATGTGTAACATCGATCCAAAATAGGAGAATAAATTTCACGCGAATATTTACACAGCACTTTATTCCTCAATAATTGGCAACGTCATTTTAACAGTACATAAAAACTTTATATATTTGCTTTTATATAATTTGAATAAGCTCATTAAGATCGTTCAGAATTAAGAGTTAAATTCTAGAAGAAAACAATTTCAAAAAATTCAAGCTTCAATTTCCCTCTTATGAGTCATGACCACCCACAAGCAAAACCCTTGAATTGCCAAGCCAACGGCCAGAATAATGAGTACGGATCGAATTACAACTGCTTGATTACAACTGACAAAACAATGGGCAATGGTCTCAACCAACCAAATTGAGAGGCCAATGACGGCGGAAACAATCCAGTAAGAAATATACCGGGGATTTCTCTGTAAAAGTTAAAAATTCACTTTTAAAAAAAATCCGCTCAAATTATAACCCGGAAAAATAAAAAATAACATGAAAGCTCAAATAACATGGAAATTTCCAGAAATTAATAGCACAGAAATCCCAGCAGCATTATCCATTCTTAAGTACACATTCAACTTACATTCATGGACCCAAGGAGCAAAAAAATACCCATAACAAAAGCCAAAACCCAACGTAACAGCGTTAGAACAGAGCGCAGAGGGGGAGCAGTACCTGAAATAATAAAACAAGTTAACAAAAAATATGGCAATAATAGCTCTTAGTTTCATCATGAACGCTCAACAACAAAATATACTACAGAATTTTACACAGAAACTATTGCTAAAAGTTATTTCCCTTAGCTCAATTTTTCAATACTTCAATTTGTTCAGGTATTACGGAGGTTCCATTATACGATGCTCTATGCACTTACCGTCCCTAGACATGGTAGCCCCGACGACAAGCATGGTCGTCAAAATACTTAAAATGACCGAAACAATCTGTCAAATTTAAATCAAAATTAATTCTTTCAAAAAAATTATATCACTCCAACCTTAACAATTTCATAAATACTCGTAAACAGCATAGGGAACCACGCGACCCCTAAAACTTGACATCCTACAAAGAATTCAACTCTCACAAACTATTTTCAATGGACGTAAAAATTTATTTTTTTTCACCTCCTAAATATTTTTTTTTAATAATTTACAAATCCCAATTACTATTTAGAAATTTTGAGAGAAAATCTTTTGAAATTCATTTACAATTTGAAACCAAGCAATTACTCGAGTCTACCCACTGGACCCACAACAGCAAATTTGTTTTTCGTCCATGTCTGAACTGAAAATCCTCTCCAAGTGATAAGAAGTTTTGCAAAAGTACAAATACACGAACAGCTCTCACCCTCTAGGACCGACTCACTTTAGCACTGAAAGGAAAGTTACAAGAGGAACAGCTTGGTTTGTGATGGGCCTAAGAAGGAGAGATTGTGTATGTGTGAGAGGCATCAAGGGAGGAAATTCCAGAGCAGCTCTCAATCTTTTCTCTCAATAAAAACAATCAATGTGCAGACATTTACCTGGCTCTTTTAGCATTTTGTTAAAAGAAGACTAAGGACAAGCTTATTACCTGTGGTTACATGTGTGCACATGTAAAATACCATACTATACTATACTAATACTACTCTATGTACATAAAGGTAGAATGAGAGATTACCTATTCCTAATATGCACTTATTGTTTTACGTATATTGAACATTTTGTTATTGAAATAACTTTGTAGGATAAAAAATTGTCTGACAAAATAATACTGTACAGATTGCACTGGACAAGGATGCTACATTCAATACTTTTTCTCCTTTAGACCATATGCTTTATTACCCATCGTTACGAGAACTACGTTATGAACCGCCAATAGCCAAATAAGAACCATGGACATGTGATTTATAATTTTAGCTAGTAGCAAAGCTATAAGAGCGTATCTCCAACTAGAAGATAAAATACTATAATTGATTTTATGAGCGCACATGTGCATACTCCAAAATTGCATATGTGTATCTTCCCAAGTATAGCGCCGTAAAATAAACTTAGGTAAATATTTAGTAAAAATTAGGTTTCTTGAGTTATGGTGAAACTTTCCCCTTAAATTTCATGTAATAATAATTGCATCTCACTTATAACGCAAATAATCCGCTCAATTTATAACGTAAAATGAACGTTCAAAAGTCAAGGCAAAAATAAAGTTCACAAAAACACGTTTAATTTACGCTATTTCATCAACCCTGGAGCACATCAACCATATGTGACCATGTGCATAAACGTGACATGAGTGGAAGTTCTAAGTTCTGCACTTCTTGTTTAGGCTATAATGTGCTGAATGAAGCACAATAATTGGCGGTTTATAATTATTTGAGTAATTTTACCGCTGCTCTCATTGTCAGTCTGTCTACCCATGCAGCGTGATCCTGAGCGGAGACGAAGACTCTATACGGTCGTCATCAGGTGATTTTTTGTTAATTACTCAATAAATATTTACATTTTAATTTGAGATTAATTACTAACCTGTGATTTTATTTGGTTATTTTATTTTATAGCACACAGCAGTTGAAAACCTGTAAGGGTCATTTACATATTCCTTCGGAATTCCTTAATGTACTGCACCCTGTTCTGTAGCAATTTTGAAAGCTCAAAAAATCCCCCTTTTTAGCGGGTCATGTATCAATAGCATCTGGGAGTGTCGGTTGGTCATAATGCAGTTGGCCAGTTGTGGAGATCACGGGGTGACACATCGCCGGACCCAGGGTAGCTTCCAGAGTATCGTTCTGATAGATACTGCATTGCGAAAGACTGTAAGGACTTATGTCGAATCGGTCAATAAACATCTATCTATCTACTCAATCTACTGCATTGCGAGCTCTCAGATTCGTCCGTTCTAACAATACAAACGACGCGCTTTTTTATTGTTCAGGCTTTTGGCTTAAAAGCACATTGTTATTAAAATATAACAAATCCGACATGCAGATTTCAAAAGTATGTTTCTAGTAGCCCATAAATGCCCAACTATTACATATGTACAGCTTTCAAAATCGACGCTATCCGAAGGATAAATTACAGATGTGTAGCTTACAAGTGCATTTGCAAACACAAAAGATTCGTCATGCATATATACATAAATGGGCACAATCTGTAAATATGTCTACGATTTGACTCGCACTCATCACTTTTGCAAGTTGTTAAGGTTGAAAGTCCAGCCCTAAATTCCCATGGAAAGTCATTTATAGGCTTTGAACTATATACTTTGTTTGTCCTGAGTACCTCCTGGCCGAGTATCAGTTGATCGTAGGGGTACTGGAGTACTTGGAGTTTCGAGTACGGGCAAACATGTTTAAAATTTTTAGACGCAAAAATATACCCGACAGTACTAGTTACATTTTAATCAAATGTCATTTTACCCGATTTTAAACGGATACGGGTAACGTCATGAAAGCTTTTGTTTGTCTTTATTTAAGTATCAGGTTATACAGTGTACTACATTGATTTTCAATAACGGATACCATTCAGGCAGAATCAATCCGAAAAACAAGTAACAGGTACATAAAAAAGCTTTGAGAAGAACCAAACGGGAACGGGCATCCTATATATGTCAAATTGCCGTACCCAAAAGACAAGTACCCCACATACTGGTTTGGCTGATCTGTATTTGGCTACTTCATTTTTACAGGGCAGGGTAAGTGAGGACACGGTAGAGAAGAAATCTAGTAATCGTTATCATTTTTTTCAATTATGTAGTCAAAACCTTCTTTTGGACCAACCTTTTTTGAGTGGTATGGAGGACATTTTGACTGGTTTGGCTTCGATTCAGATTTCCCCAGAACCAAAGTGGAAAAATTGGTTTGCGCGATTTTTTAAATCACCGTAATAAAATGCGTCACCGTTTAAATTTTCACCCACAACAAATTTTTAAAGCATATGAACTTGGTTTTTGACACTTAAAATTAATTTTTAACTAAATAGCATGACGTTTATATATTTGCTGAACTTATGGATGCGCAGAAATTCAGTGAAAATAAAAATGTACGAAACTTACTTTACTATACTTAATGGTATGGTACATCATTTTGGAAAATATTACTACCATACCCAATATTAGCAGCAATGGGGTTCAATATCAGACCCCTAGGCATGCTGACAGAAAGCAGAAAGTTTTGCAGGCTTTTAATCAAGTTTTAAAAATAGATGCATCTAAAGAAGTAAAATAGGGCTTCTCTCCTATTTTGACCTATAGGGTGGAGCCAAGGCAATGTAATTTTGTCAAATGCATTTCAGATGCACCTATGAATGAGTTGATGAAAAAATCTAGTTGAATTTGCTAAGTTCGCAATTTCGTGTTTTGGCCCGAAACGCGACATTCCGCTTTTAACCGTTTTGGCAAAAGTGTGCAACGAGTCGTTACTTCCAAATAAAAAAATTCAGTCACTCGCTTCACAAGTCGCGATGAATTATTGCTGCGTATATCAGAAAATCCCTTTGAATTCCCATAGTTGTAATAATTATCAATGATAAAATTCAACCAACCAAAAGCCATGATACGTTTTGGTGATGACCGTAAGGATGTTCGCTCCAGCTTCTCTACTTCTCTTCAACAATAAAAATTGATTTTTCTCAAGCACTTTCAGCCTCAGAGGCAGACTTTGGTGGCAATAAGTCAAAGAAATTATCCTTGGAATTATTCCACTTAAATTATAAGTTCCATACATTTAAACAGAATCGGATTATAATGTGGGTATTAATGCGCATGCAATTTGGTTAAGTAACGGAAGAAGTATTTTGAAGGGAAGAAATTGAGTTTAAGAATGATTGACGCCATTGACGGGTAGGAATGAAATTTTAAAAATGCATTAAAGGGATGGATAATTTTATTTAGGACTGTATTTAAGAGAAAGAATTAAGTTATAGGAATGCATTTAAAAGAAGTGAGCATAAGTGATAACACATTGGAACATATTGCAATGAAAAGCCCTTCAAATGCCCAAAAGTGACCTTATTCCATGCAAAACTTCCTCGGGTATAAAAATTCATAACGTAACACATTCTAAAGAAAAACCCTTCAAATGTTATAAATGCCCGTATTCCTCCAAACGAAGAAACCAACTAAGGCGCCATCAGTTCATACATTCCGGTGAAAGGCCCTTCAAATGTAACACCTGCCTCAAGGGATCCATCCGACTTTATCGTCTTACAAATCATAGGAATATCCACTCTCGTCCCCCAAAGCCATTCAAGTGTCGCTACCACTGCGGTTTTTTCTCCAAAAGCATCCAAGTATTCAAAAACCACCTTGTGCTTCACCATCCTAAAAATTCGGATGAGAGACAACGAGCGTTCATCTACTCATTTCCACAGTGTGACTTTAAAACATTGATGAAATCCATACTTTCAAAGCCCGAAAAATATGATTTGCGAGAAGGTCCATTTAAATACAATTCCTGTAGTTTTTCCTCCACTCGAAAAGATAATATGCATTTTCACATTCTTTCAGCTTGGATTCACTGTGGAAGGTGAAAAAGATACAATGGGAATCCCTTGAAACAAATGTAATAATAATTAGATATACAATTAGGACAATCTCCAAAAGGGTATAATCAGGTTGCTTACATGGTGCACACACATTCTCGGAATATTTTTTATTCAACCCTTTTTGATTACTTAACAGCTTGAGTATTTTTAATACATGAAGTTGAAGGAAAATGTTTCAATGACAAAAATGGCTTAGGAGGCAAATTTTTAGGAGAATTTCAAATTTTCCTCGTATTTTTTAATTATATTTTTGCCGCTAAAATTCTAAATTTTTGGAGCTGTCCAATAAGGGCCAAATGACGGCTTAGACCACTACTAACCAATACGGCTTAAATGACGTACTTTCCGCCCCCGCCCCAGTTAATTTGTCACGATTCTAAAATATGATTCTCAATGTTCATGGAGTTTTAGCATTTGATGTAATTACATAAAACATTTCTATATTAATGAAATTCAAATAAATTCAAATCATCACGCATGTCAAAATTATTATTCCATGTTGCTTGAAATTTATTCGTGATTTTATTATTTGATCATAAGAGCTTTTGTCACACTATTACAATCTCTCACACTATTACGCACAAGCTATGCCACATTGAGTAACTCCGCAGTAACCGTTTTTATTCATAGTCATGGGGAGCGTTACAGGTAATGTTGCTTTGCATTAGCGTGCATCATTATTCGTATCCAATACCCGACATTACAAATTACAGTAACTCTACTGTAATCTACAGTTTGTGTGTTATTCTAGTGTGAGTTTTTGCAAAACTACTTAAGAGTAAGGAGCATTGCCCTGAAATTATGCCTTTCAAATAAGGCTTTGGTTTAACTGAATCTGATAAAAAGCATAGTTAACTTAGCCATGTTTGAAAGAAAAGAATTTATATATCTACAACATTCACAGTCAATCCATTAATATAAGCATCTGCTAAATCTGGGCACTAATATTTACTCAAATGGAGTGATTTTTATTATGGGACATCCTTACATAAAAATTGTGACTGGCATAGAAACAACGCTTTAGAAGATCATTATTATTATGATATATTAAGTGCATTGCGTAATTCTAGAGTAAAAAATAATCAAAACGTACATAGTAGACGTGAGTAGTACGGAGAGAGAACGTAAATATTTATTTATTTACTGCTGACATCATAGTGATGTTTGCCCTCGGACACAGCACTTTTACAAAATTTTGATTTTAACTTAAATTAATATCTATGTATATACATGTAAAATTTTCCTTTAAAAAATTTTGTATAGATGATTATGAAGAATCTTGCAAGATCCCCTTATGCTTGCAACTGATATTTCTTTGCTGTTGACGTATCAGTGAAATCTATACCTTCTATTTAAATGGGCCGAGTCTTGGTTCGTTCTGTCGTTCTGTCGTTCTGTCTGTCACTCAACTGCACTTTTTTACATAGACAATAATAATAATAATAATATAGTTGTAATAAGTAATAATAGCCCCTTTAAAATGAACAACTGTTTTACATAGATAATAATAAGAATAATATAATAGTAATAAGTAATAACATCCCCTTTAAAATGAACAGATAAAAACTCACGGTGCACTGTAATTGGCGAAGCAAAAATAAATAACTCAGGCAGTATATTATTAA